>LOEQ01006114.1:81057-93329 GCA_001685075.1 Bramus lutescens
AATGGGTTAACCAAGATGTGAGAATTAGCCAATAAGAGGCTAGAACTAATGAGCGAGGCAGTGCTTAAATGAATACAATTTGTGTGTTGTTATTTCAGGTGTAAAGCTAGCTATACAGGAGCCGGGCGTGACAAAAAGCAGGCCAGCCCCCCACTCTCATCACTACATAAGCCCTTGATAAACTATTCTGTATGCTCCCATGATCATTGTTTTGCCACTGCAGTAGGAAAATGACTAAGACACTTTCCAGTTTTCTCTTTTGTAGGGAAATAGTGTAAGGCTCTCTGCAGCTACAGATGCTCCAATCGTGGATATCTATTTTTAAGTACAGTGAAATTAATTGATGTACTCTCCTGTATAAGTTATTCATCTTACATATTCTGTTATATCAACATATACCCCCTACTCACAAGCACACACAAGCATTTACACAGGGCCATGGAGTGAGGGAGGGAAACAGAGAAAGAGAGAGAGAAAGGAAGAGGATGAAGATTGAGGTATTATAGGAACATTGTGAAAAAATATGCTTAATGTATCATTAAATTCCTGTAATGAATAGGACGAATAGAGAGACATATATTTTGGATAACCCTCTAGAGAATCAGCTTTTGAAGCTATAGCATATGAATCTGTGTTTTCTGCAAATCCCAGGTTCTTTTGTGATTATTTTAAAGATATTTTGAATTACTAAACTGACAGTAAAGTAACCATGTTCATTAATTTCCTGGCTGATCAGACCCGAAATAATCACACAGAAACTGTATTATTACAACAGTGCTTGGCCAATTAGCTCATGCTTCTTAGTGGCTAGCTCTTACATCTTAAATTACCCATTTCTATTATTTTATATTTTACCATGAGGCTCATGGTTTACCAGCAAGGTTCCTGCTGGTGTCTGTCTCCCGTGGTGGCTGCATGGAGTCTCATCGACTTTGTCTACTCTCTCTCTCCATCTATCTGCTTGGAATTCCTGCCTTTCCCTATTCTGCACTGCAATAAGCCTAGAGCAGATTCTTTATTAGCCAATGGAATTCACAGCATGCAGAGGGGAATCCCACATCACCTCCTCCTTTCTGTCTAAATAAAACATTTAAAGTTTTGTAAGAAATCTCTGTATTGTCTATATATAATTCATTATAGGTACAAGTCAGTTCCTAAAGTCCATATGCAGAATTATATAAAATAGAATATTTCCATATACATAATAGTTTGACATTCATTCAATAAGAAACTATTTACAGCTATGATTAACAATTGTGCAAGTACAATTGAATTACATTCAGTACCAAATAATAATAAGTTTGGATGATGGTACTCTGCCTTTTCTGTATGAAGCTTCTAAGAAAACTATACAAATTTACATCTGAAGGTTAGAACAAACCTACTGTGATAAGCAGAGAATATTGTAGCATTTCATAACATGCATAGTTCCAGAGACTGAGGCATCTTTGAAAATATTGTTGATGTCTAAATAAGGCCACATTCTAGAAAGCAGCCTTATCATAGAGGAAGTCTTGAAGGAAAGCTACATTCAGTGCAACTAAAGCCTCACCACGTTCCTTTTTTCTTTCACTGCCCTAAGTCCTTTATAACTTCAGATTTCTGGTATTGTTAGCATTTTATACTAATGGTATAAATTCTAAAGAACAGATAGAAGAAAAGCCAAAAGAGAAACACTTATTAACTCTAATTCTGTGGACTGTCTCATTGTTCTTGCTGTGAAGTAAGAATCCAAGTGATGTAAGCTAACAGTAAGAACTGTCCAGAAGCAAAGCTATGAGTGAGAAAATATTAGTCCCATATCCTCTGCACTGTGCCGCAGTGGGGAAGCAAAAGGTCCAAAGTTTAAACAAGTCACTTCTCCATATTCACAGTCTGTGAAAAAGGAAAAACTAAGAAGAAAGAAAGAGAAAATGGTTTGTTTTCATCATTATGCGGCTTGATTTGCTTTAAACAGGTCCTGTGGTTCTTTACATTTCTAATTTCAAATCAGAGACATAAAACATAGGAGGAAAGTCCATATAATTACATATGTAAATTTCATGTTATGAGCATTTCATCAGTTGGCTAGAGAGAATTCTGGACATATTCAGTTATAGGGTAATCTAGCAGGAGTAATTGTGAAATAAAATACCATTCACATTCTTGCTATTTAGCTCATTAACATGGAGCTTAATTGATTCCATAAACAGATTTCAAAAACAACTAATAAACAGAATACTTTACACATCCTCTTAAATTAGATTATATGCTCCCATATAGAGACATAAATGAAGTAATGGCATAGTCAAATAATGTCATCTATAAGTCAAATAACTACAATTACCATCAGGTGGTTTATCCAAGACTATTATTCTTCTTATGCAAAAAAGATATTAAATTAAAGGCAAATCATGGACATAATCATAAATTAGGTGTGACAAACTGTTATTTTCATGAATTGATAAGTTTATACTCCACTACTCCAGAGTGTAATTTAATTTCAGTATGGATCATTAAGGAAGTGATTAAATTAAAATTATTTTAGTAGGTTGCCCCTCTTTCAACAGTTGTTTAAATTTTTTTCTTTAAATAGTATTTTTTTCATTTATTTTTCATACCATCTAGTTTCTCCTCCCTCTCCTCCTCCCCCCCTTTCCCATCTACCTCCCTCCCTCTCTGCTCCTCCTCCATCTCCATTCAGAAATGGGTAGGTCTCCCATGGACTTGAGCAAAGCATGGCACATTAAGTTGAGGCAGTGTTATGGCCAGATCCATGAAGTCTCCCAAAAGCCAACAAGAAGACTGAGTTCCATATGTGAGCCTTTATTTTATGCAAGTGTTCAAACTCGGCCTCTTCGCATGTCCAACCTATTAGAGCCCGGAGCTCAGTTAGAGTAACAGTAAAGGTGGGGGTGAGGGATTTCTAAGGCTCAGGACCCCTGATTGCCTGATATTTGTCTAGGGATGTCCAGGTAAGTGTGTTGGCAGGTGATCTTATCTGCAATGGTTGGAACTTTAGGCATTTCCTTTGGATGATCTGATTTTGGATGGTGCCCAGGTAATCTCAGTTTGTAGTTATTCCTGAAACCAGGTATTGCCTCAGGGTAAACTACTGAGACTCAGGCCTTCATTAAATTTATCGATGGCTGAGTCCTACTCTGGCAGGTGATAATGGTTGGAAGTAAAGAACTTCCTTTGGGCGATCTGTTCATATTTAGTTTATCATGGCTGGCTCCTACAGCAGTACCAAGTCCCTCCCCTTACATCAAGTTAAGGTGAGATAATCCAGCAGGGAAACCTGCACAGACAGTCTTATGTGAAGGAATCGAAACTCTGAGGTCCTGTAGCCCCCAGAGGGAGTAGAGCATGTTGGTACACAAAGAAGTGACAGGCAAGGAGACCATAGACAGCTACAAGAGTTGACTCTGATCTTAGACAATTTTCTCTTTATGTCATCCAGTCTGTGCTATTTTATTAGTTTATCTCTCTATTCTATAAAACTTTTTATATAAATAACAATATAAGCCAAGTTTCCATTTTTACAAAGACATTTAATTTCATAGTTAAAATAATTTAAGATACCATAAAGTTCACACCATGACAGTTTTTTAGCTTATTACCAGAATAATTACACCTTTAGTTTGTATCTATCAACTTGAATAATATTGGAGTCTCAATATAGAAAACATTTTAAGCAGAAGTTTAAACGACTAATAAAAGGCACAATAATAAATCACTGCCTGCAAGTCAAAATTTATGAATCTATATCATTTTAATTGTGACATGATTTTTCGGTTGTTGCAGGTTATTTAAATACATTGTTCATTTAGAAAAGTACACAAATGAATGAAGCCTAAGAGTTCCTGATGCTCATAACTGGTAATGTATAAAACACCGTCAACAATCTAGAATATGCATGAGGTAAGCCTGTGAAATATGTAATGTGAGCAATAAAATATGCAAAATCAAGAGCTAAAGTATATAGCTTAGTCAGTAAAACTTGGCAAGCATAATGATTAAACAATTTACTGAAACAGCAAAATATGCAAAAAGCAGCAAGCAATCTTATTTATTAAACTGAGGTATTAGATCACCAATAGATAGTTCCGGAAGGTTTGATTTGAGAAGTAAGCTATTTGAATGATCTACGCAGCTCTGTCAGCAGATTATGTATCTCGATCATTGAGCTCTATGAAAAATTAATTGCCTAACTATAGGATTTTATGATCACAACAGAGGAAATTAATTGAGACACTTATGAGTTTATGTGTATGATTTTAAAATCTTAAATGGCATTTTAGAGGGGTTTGCAGTGTGCTTTTTTTTAGATCCTCTCTATATGTCTACCATTCCTACTGTCCAAAGTTTTATAAATGTTGGCTGTCTCTATTTTAAAGTAGATTTTTAAATTCATACACTAAATAATAATAACAATAACGTTATATTGATGATATCATATAAAATTACTGCCTATTCATTGATACCAGAGTATCCATTCACCCACATAAAATCAGGCAGAAAATAGGAAAGAAGCATTTTTATAAAATAATAGCAATGATTACTAAAATAATGTGTTGGAGAGAGCAGAAATTCAGTCAGTGAACCCAGGACTGGCTAGACTCTCAGAGAAGGTACCTTCTCTAATCACAGAGCACCAGGGAGGAAGAGAAATACATTTAATATTCCTAAGAAAGTGTTCTCCGATCACATCAGTAGAAGAGGAATACAAGCAGAAAGATAGTTGTATTGAGAGCTGACCATAAATCCTGTGCAAAATCCCCCCAAGAATTAACAATGTTTTTATTCTCGGAATCTGGAGACTTTGGGGAGCTGACAAAATCTGGGAAGCCATACAGAAACTGTAAGCATTACCATTCAGATGCAAAGGTATCCTGGCAGTTGGAAGTCAAGAATTGCCACAAAGTCACATTGCACAACAAACCTCACACACAAGATATGTTTTAGATGAAAAAACAAAAACAAAACAAAACAAACAGACAGACATAGAACAGGAGAAAGGCTGGCTCTGCTCAGGTGAGAAACAGCTTCAAAGTGAACAGGATACAGGATTTATATAGTGTTTCTTGGGGAAGGGATGGAACATTTCAGAGTGAAGCTTTTGAGTGTGGAGATTGGTGGGATTTCAAATCCCAAAGTTGGGCTTTTTATCGTATACAGTGGGAGACTGGTCCAGTCCTTAGTGTAGTTAGAGTGTTCTTTGAAGGCAACCTGGCTGGCTGTCCTCAAGAGGAGAGGAACCTGGCAACTCTTATGGCTTGAGGTACTTTCATTCCCTCCCCTTTTTTGTTTATTATTGATAGACAATCAAGTCTTGGTAAAAGGGGTGATGTCATCACTTCCTGTTGCGTCAAGGCATTGAAGTCATTTGGGAAAACTAAATGACTAGGGGCCTGAAATCTTGTAATAGCAACTGATTAAAAGTCAGGTTAGAAATATTTTGAATCTGTTTTTGAAGAAATCCAGACAAGAAGTTTATAAGGCAGGTTGTGACTAGTGTGATTTTAAAAAGGAGGAAAAAGGGGGTTAAAAATGGTGGTAGCCAAATCCATATTGAACTGTTGATGAGCCGCTGAACAGGAGGCATCAAGCTGTTTCTTACATATTTGGAGATTCAACTGGAGTTGCTGGATCTTGTACTTTACTACCTGACTGATAGATATAGAAGCAACATCCCTCTTGGAGGAAGAGACAAAGACGACCTCTGTCTGCTGTTAGTAAATACAATCCTCAGTGATTTGGTAGCCAGTGAGGCAGCCAGTGACTCTATTTGGCCCTGGATGATGAGAATGATTTGAGCCACCCATTGGAGATCCTCGATGAACTGAGAGGCAAACTGATAATAAATAGCTAGGCAAATAGTCAGTCCAATCCAGTTGCAAGATCAGTTGCTACACACAGGTCACTTAGAGAGGATCTATGACCTGAGCTGACCATTTTTTATGTCATGCTACTGTAAATGCTGTGACGGAAACTGGCCAAGGTTTCTCACCAGATTCCACCCATAGCTTTGGAATCAGAGTACAAGTCCCAGACCACCTAGCAGGTAGGCAGTGGTATACTTGAGTGCCCCAGAAAATCAAGACATTGTGAATGTTTTAGCACAGAGACTGGGTGGTAATAGTAGTAAGGGTTGAGGAATTATGACTTTTTCTTTAACAAGGGCACTGAGTATTGAACCCAAGTCCTTGTGCTTGCGCAACAGAACACTTTACCCACTGAGCCATCACCCCACCCTAGGGTTGAGGAATTATTGCAGCCTGTGGAATCCAGGGTACCCACAAAGAGTGTTCTTGAGGACTTAAAGCAGCCTCTGATACTGAAGAGAGAGATGTAGGAAAGAGAAGGGGTGGTAATGATGCTTCACTCAGAACTATTAATGAGTGTGGAGGTTAAAGAGTCGAATAAGGCAATGAGCTAGGTCGCAAATAGTGTTCAAGACTTTGAGCCAGGAGAGACACACAACCAGTATTCTCCAAAACGATCAGGCAGAGCCTTATTCAATGACTGATATGCAGATTTAGGTCTGAAATAAGAGATGGCATGACAGGGAGATAAGATAAATAGTATCAAAAAGCGGTGATATTAGAGCAGTAAGAACCTTTGCGGAACTTCTACTGTGTCAATACTTAGAGTTTGAGAGAGTGTGTTGTGTAGCCCCTGCATTTTGATTGTGCCTGATGGGCAGCTGTGATAAGTGTTATAGTAAAGTTGAACAGTGACTCTCATCTTTCTTCTGGGGTGCCATGAGTCGTTAATTAGAATATACAAAGTTGGTCATTTTGCATAAAAGATAGAACACCTTCCTGAATATGCATCGTGTTTCCTATAGAACCAATAAATGCAGTCTCCATAATTATATGGCTAACATCAACAAGATTCTCTAGCATGATCTTAGAGAATTTAAGCATTTGGGACATATGTTTTAGAAGTTGATTTCAGTCTTATCAGGATAAGTATCTTCTTTGGCAACCTGTTGGTAAGCAATTTCCAAACAGCACCATGTGAGTAGTCTGTTTTACTCATTAACTAGAGGTTTCCTAATCCTTTGAAATCTTAATATAACAATAGCATAAAGGGGGAGAATCTCTTAATATGACAATACCACAGAGAGGGAAAGAAACCTCAAAACTTTTTTTATTACCTTCAGAACTTTCTTCAGAACGTCAGAAGCTTTTGTATCCTCAGACCCTTATACATTTTCTTGGTCTCTCATTGCAACTGAGCTGTTTTCACTAACAGCCTTTCCTGGGCTCTCTTCAAAAATTCAGTACTGCCACACAGTACCAAAGCTCAGTTTCTTTCCATGACCCCTTCATGTCTTTTTAAAAGTAATACCACCTAGTGACTCTTACATTACAGTGTTCAACTACCAGTATGAAGCACGTTCTTATGTGAGTGCATGGAGGTGCAGCTTTAATGCCTTATGAAACAAACATTTGTTTTAAATTTCATAAATCATGCTTTCATGATTTTTGTTTTCAGTACAATTATTATTCTAAAGCAGAGAAAATGAGCATAGGAGTAAGCCCGCACCCCAAAAATGAGATGGATAAGAGAGTTATAGGGAAATGAATCAACCTTTGATGGTCTGACATAGATCAATTTCCCAACCCTATTAGGATGGGCTATTAGTTAGAGTTAGGGAATCTCCATACGTTGGAGTTGCCCTAGACAAGTACAGTTAGGAAGAAACAGACAAGGAAGGAGCAAGTTTAGCTATAAAAGATTTTCAGATAATTTGTTTGTGCAGTGACAGAAGTTGCCACCATTGAAAATCAAGTACACCAATTTAGGCCATTGGTCTTTATGGAGACCAAGCTGTTTGTAGTTACAGTGAGGGTATAATTAAATCAAAGTCAGTGGAGGAAATAAACTCCCCTGGAAGGCTACAGAACATGGAGCAGGTAGACAGCATGCAGTGGAAGGTGAGTAAGTTGCAGAAGGTGCTGAAAGGAGCCATGAGGGAGCAGAGGTTTAAATGTGGTGGTAACAAAAGTTCCAATCTGGGGCATCCCCAAGTGGACTAAGAGACTTGCCAGAGAGAAATGTCCCAAATCACAAATAAGCATTCCTTTCTACGTGATGGAGACAGGTTAAGCTTTCATATTATAAGTAAGCAAAGAAGAGGGCTTCATAATAATCCTTACCCAATATAAGGAGAGAGACAAGTGGTTAGAACAGGTAGAGAAAAAATATAATTGTATTTTCTCTGAATTTATTCTTTGATAATTTAATTCAGAAATGCGTTATCTTCTCATTACTGTAATGAGAAGATACTCATTACTCAACTCTCTAATATTTCTGCCAAACTTATTTACCAATCTTCTCTCCACAATCTCTCTCTTTTTCCCTGGGTTTCTGTGTCTCTGCACTCCCCAGTGTGATTTAGCAACATTATCTGCATGGCCATGAGTTTGTACCCCCCATAGTCGCCTGGTGGATTTCTTCTAATCTTTCAGTAATGGGTGACACAATAATATGTTACTATATAGGAAAGTAAGGAACCTAAATTTTGTTAAAAAATAGAAAATAATTGGACGGTGGTCATGTACACCTTTAATCCTTTCAGTTGGGAGGCAGAAGTAGGTGGATCTCTGTGAGTTCTAGGCAAGCCTGGTCTACAAGAGCTAGTTCCAGGACAGGTTTCAAACTTACACACAGAAACCCCGTCTCAAAAGAAATTAGAAAATAATTATAAAAAGGACCAGATGTGGGATCTCACAGAAAGACACAATAATCTATTAATAAATACGTGTGCAACAAAGGAAAATTTAGAAAGCAATCTGAGTATTAGAATCAAATAAACAAAAATACACTTCAAATGACAAAATAGCACTCAGGAGGCTTAGCAGCAGTCTGGCTAGGGCAGAAGAAAAGTTCAGGCAGGAAGAAATGTGGTCAGTTATTTGAGAGACATTTGCTGTGTTCTATTCTGTTTATGACAAGGGCAGGTGGGAATTGTTCTCAAATGGGAAGTTCCCACTCTCTCAGATCAGGTTAGAAGGGTTATTCTGTTCCATGTGGAATAGAGTTTGGAGTAAAGGTTGAAAAATACGCTTACAAAAGTGTCTATGATACTTTTGAAATGAAGTAGAAATAGTATAATCAAGGTGAAATACAAACATCGATTGCATCTGACAGAAGCAATAAAGCTATCCAATTTATCACACTTGAAACAGAAGAGATTTGAAAGCCAGGCAACATGGCACATTCCTGCAATCCCAACACTAGGAAGGTTGAAGATGGGGCATTTTGATTTTCAAACTTCTTAGGTTAGATACTGGAATTTTTCTTCAAACAACCAAGACAGAGAGAGAGAGAGAGAGAGACATACAAACACACACACTCACACAAGTGAGAAAAAGAATTCAGTAATAAGTGAGCTGAATTTCCTCACTTGATTAACAAACAGAATAGAAAAGTTCATTTATCTCCTCCAGAGTATCTTAAAAAAACATAACCTTATGTTATGGTAAACCACATAGTCAGAAATGTCAGATTTCAAGGGGTTATATAATGATAATAACAAAATTTATCTTGAAATCTTCATGTTTTAGTGTGTAATCTGAAATTCAGTTAACTAGCAGACCCAAAAAAGTAGATTTCTATTGTTTTTAGAACAAAACAAAACAATAGCAACAACAAAAAACAGAATACAAATTCCTGAAGTATAATTTTGAAGTAACTGACATTTATCTGCTTGGTTGCTCGTGTAACATTGAGCAACACCTAGTAACCCTTGCAGTCACTCAGCTAGGTAAAATTAATTCTGGAAGACAGTCCAACAGATGTACAAACATAACACTTACTGGTTTTGATGAAGAATAGTCTTAATGACTGAAAATGGCCAATCAATTTCAAACTGCATCTGTATGAATAGGACAGACAACATTCTGATAATGGAAATCAAGAGGTGAGTGCAGAGTTCTTCTCTGATCTGGAAGTGGAAAACATAAAGTGTCATTATGTCAATCTACCTTAATATCCAGAGGGGTATTCAAGGAGTGAGTCTACAGATGGAGGTACGGGACTTCCCAGTAAACTCAGAAATGATCACAAGTTTCTTTAACAGCTTGTCCCAGTGAAAACGTACTTGTGTTGACAGATCTCATGACTACAATGTCACCGACTTGAGACTAAGAATGAAAGAAATTTGGTGAGAAATAGAATCTCTCTCTCTCTCTCTCTCTCTCTCTCTCACACACACACACACACACACACACATTTTAAAAATAATAGAAAATGGAGTTTGATATAGTGTTTGAGTTTTGTTTATCATGCCTGAGGCCTGAGATTCAGACCTATCACTGAAAACTGTAACATTCAGAGAGTAATTAACTAGCTTAAAAATCATTTTCATTTTTCTTCAAGTATGAATATTGTCTGACAAAGGGAATTTATTATAAACTATATAAACTGTTTTCCAGACTGCCTTAGCTAACTTTCTGTTGCTCTGACAAAATGTCATGAACAATGCAATTCATAGAAGGAAGGGTATATTTGGGCTCACGGCTCCAGCAGGATACAATTTTATCTTGGCAGGGAGGCTTGGTGGCAAATGGTAGTCATGGCAGCAGGAACAGGTTGCTGAGAGATCACAACTTCAACGACAAGCAGACACAGACAGGAAAAGTTTATTGTGTCTTTGGGCAGATGATTGACTGGCCCAACTGGAATGTTTCATTTCCATGCAGGAAAGAGATTATATTCTCTTGACCAGTAAGACTTTTCCTCTAATGCAACCTTATTGCATTTCTAACAACTTTATGTTTTAATTTTGTACTAAAATATTGACATATCTATGCATATAATTATTCAACACAATATTGAAAATATTCACTTAGTAAATTTTCCTCCCTATTGTTTGCTTTTCACAACCTTACCAATGTGCTTTTTCAGAATGAAGGACTAGAGAATGACAAACACCATTTCTCTGCCAGATTTCAGCCATAAAATATATGTGGAATTATAATAATATCCCAAAGTAGTCTCAGTATCTTAGAAGTTTAAAGACTTATTTATATTTTTTTTACATGTACGAGTGTTTTGTGTACATGTATTTATGTGCACCAATGTGCCTGTCTGCTGCCAGAAGAGGTCAACAGATGCATGGTAGATGAAATTACAGAGGCTTGTGAGCCACCATTTATGTGACTGGAGTCAATCCCTAGTCCTGTAAAGAGTATCAAGTGATTTTTAACTACTAAATCATCTCCCCAGCCCAAATTTCCTAGAACTTTAACGGTAAAATGTTGAGAATAATTTCAAAATATTTCAGCAAACTTGTGTTGTGTATCCCTGAAAACACAAATAGCATGAATATTGAAACCCTAAACGGGTGGGGCGTGTGTGTGCATGTGTATATGGGAAGTATATGTGTGTGTGAACAGATGCATAGGTGTGCACACCCATAGACATGAATGTAGAGATTGCAGCAGAATGTCTGGTGTCCTCAACTACTACAACTGCAGGGTCTCCCTCTTAACCTGAAACAGTGGGTTTTGACCACACTGTCCTTCCAGCAAGTCCCATTCTATGCTCTCTCATTCCCAATTCCCCTCCACCCTGAAATGGAGAATGTTGCCAGTAGTAAAGCCAGATACTTCCATGGATGATGGATATCCAAATGTGTGTAAAAACTTACACTCTCAATCATGACCCCAACCCCACCATAGATGCATTTGGGTGTGGAAAGAAAATCAGCAGAGAATATGTGGGATGAAGTGCAGTTTGGATGATGGTATTGCCTTGATTGTTAAGAAATGCCATCAGTTGATGGTGACTAAGATTATTATACTTCTATATCCAAGTCTAACACAAGTCAGCTGTTTTATTCTATACTTTTGAAGGCTGCTGCAATGTTTTACTGAAATCTTGTCTCACACTGGTTGAGATATTTGTACTTAGAATCAACTTTGAACATTTTTTTGTGTAGGAGCATCAAGTGTGAAGTAAGAGATATTTCTTCTATTCCTGTGAGCAACTAAATAAAGAATCATCTCAGAAATATTGAGACTACCATATTTACAGTACTGACCAATCCTCAATCATTACTCTGATTGTGGTGTCTGAACTAACCTTAATTTTCTTGTTAAAACCTCAAAGGATTTCATTTTAAATAACATTGCATTTTCAAACTTTCAGTAAGTAAATTATATGCTAAGTTCTATGAGGTAAATTAACTTGTTTCATTCTAAATAGCATTCAGAGTGGAGAATGTTTGATTCCAATACAGCAGATAGGAATAAATACAGACTCAGAGCCAGACC
>LOEQ01006114.1:93360-105278 GCA_001685075.1 Bramus lutescens
CTCTCTCTCTCTCTCTCTCTCTGTGTGTGTGTGTGTGAGAGAGAGAGAGAGAGACCTTGAGACCTTGAAACACTGCCTCTAAATGGATGTGCCCATCAAGTCTTGAAGCCTCACAGATGAGGAACTGGAAAGAGTGTAAGAGTCAGAAGGGATGAAGGACACAGAAAATAAAGCCCTCTGAACCACACATAAAGGTCAGATAAACTCACAGAGACTAAAGCAGAAAGCACAGGATCGACACAGGTCTATGCCAGGTCTTCTGAGTATATATTAAGGCTTTCAGTTTAATGTTTTTATGGTGCTTCTAAATATCTGAATAAGTAGATCTTTGACTCTTTTGCCTACTCTTGGTCTCTTTTCCTCCTGTTTGTTTGCCTTGTCCAATTTTAATATGATTTTTTGTTTTATTTTATTATATTTTATTTCTCTCTGATTTCTGTTTTATTTTCTCTTAAAATCCGTTCTTTTCCAGTGAGAGACAAAGGTCCATATGGGAGAGGATATTGGAGGAGTAGAGCAAGGGGAAATTGTAATTACAACATATTGTGTGAGAAAAGAATCTATTTTCAATAAAGGCAGTGGGGGTGGGAAGAGGGGGAAAACAAAACACTTAAAACATTGGAAATAAAATGTCCAGGTCTCAGTGCTAAATGTTCAGCACAGAGAATGATTTCTAATATATACCATTTTTGTTTTATTGTCTATTGTTATGTTTAGCTCCTTCCCACCTCTTCCAATATCCTCAACAGAGGAGCGGGATGAAAATAATGCAGATGTTTTTAAAAGTAGCCTGCATAAGAAGTTAAAGGCAGTTTGATGGACTAAAGGTGCATGGTCTAATAGTATTGCTTAATGATGGTGGTAAAATCATCATAAATACTGTAGAAAGGGTAATATAAATGCAAAATAGCCGCTGCTGTGGTGAGAAGACAAAACGGAATCTGCACTTTATTTTAATGTGCTATGATTGACTTCTCTGTTCTTGGCTGACCTGATAATGTTGTAGCACAGCATATCTGACCCTCTTCATCTGCTGACAACAACACCCTGTGTATTTGTTACTACTGCACACAGTAAATAGAACTTGTCCTATAGTTCTCTGTTGTTAACACAGAAATCTGTTTAGTCACTTTTTAACCCCGAGCTATTTCTCTTTAATAGTGAAAATATTTAGAAAGAAAAGTGAGATTGATATCACCATGGCTTCAGTGTCCAAATATAGAGTGCTCTGTGGGTCTGTTGTTGTGGTTTTGTTATTGCTGAGTCCTGAGCCTAGGGTGAAAACAGAAAATATGTAACTGGTCCATTAATAGCAGGATAAAGATATTTCTAGAGAGATGACCTCAACAAGACAAGAAGAATTGAAAATCTTCAATCTGAAAGGTTTTATATTATATACTTTCATTTTTACATGAAATAATGGTGATAAATTGTACTATTAACATATTTAAACAATTTCAATGGAATTTTTGTTATTTGTACTTATAAAAAGGTAACATTCAAATAAAAAATTTCCAAGTATTATTATGTATATCCTTAAATTTCATTAGCAATTATCTAGTTGATGCTACCTGACACCTCAATTCCTTTAATTATGTAGTTTATTGCAGTGAGTGGACTCTATTTTTGTCTAGCTCATTTAGAGTACTATTTAAAATCATTTCCTTTGTGTTGGAGAAATAATCTCTGATTTTTATTGCAGCAAGTGAAAAGAAGATGAGATGTAGGTGTTCAGACCGATATTCAAAACATCAATCTCTAATTCTGAACATAAAGAACTGATTTTTTTCCTTTTAGCGATGCAAGTGGCATCTTGATCACCAAATCAGAAAACTACAAATCACACAGCAATCAACACCCTATTACTTCCTGACACCAATTTGAGTTTTCATAGAAGGCAGAAATTAAAATGATACCGGAGGGGAGAATAGACTTCTCCAATGATTAGTTCTGCCTCTTCGCTTCCATCTGGGATGATTTTTTCAAATTACTAGCTTCAATAAGCACAGGAAATGTGCTACACAGTGAGAACACCTGAGAGTCTAGACTTATCAAGAAGACATTATGACACAGCATCTCATACGACCTCATGAAATACAGTCAGTAGACCCTCATTGTGTCTGACAATGATATCCTTTATAAGCCCTCTCCAAAGAGTAGAGGATCAGAGAATGAAGAATGTTCTCCAGCCATGTTTGTCAGTATGTAGACATTGTGTTGTTCAAGTTGTCCTGGTTTTCTTATGTGAAAAAATATATTTTAATCCATAGACTGTTGTGTTTTTTTCCTGTGACAATCCATGCAAAGGAAGATTTTTAGGACAGCTCTAATTTTGGTGTGTGTGTGTGTGTGTGTGTGTGTGTGTGTGCATTTTCTAAGAGGGCTTGCTTGTGTCAACTCATGTGGGCTGGAGGATAAAGGTAGGTATCTTCTATCTGATGAGACCTTTCAAATAAATGCATAACTATTGTACTTACTCTTGAAATAAACAGGAATCACCAGTTTAAATGTTAACACTCACTTTCCATGTTTCTGCTATGGATGTGTTTGTTGTGGAAAGAATCCATGATTCTAAACTTGTATCCAAATAAGTTTCCTATGTCTGCTTCTTAAAAACAAAACAAAATAAAATAAAATAAAATAAACTTTGGAAGAGTTTGAAGAAGAATCTTTTCTAAACTAGGGTCCAAATTAATGGAACATAGTTTTTAGGTATCTAGAATTAAAGTGCCCTGCATGATAGTCAGTAAGAATGATTAACTTGACCAAATCTAGAATCAGTTGTGGGACAAACTTGCGACCTTGCCTGTGAGGATGATAGCTGAATTAAATGAATTGGGACAACCCAACATCAAAGGGGTATACAATTCCTTTGGTTTGTGGCTCTGGGCTGAACAAGAAAAAGAAAGCAATCAACATGTGAATGAATACATCTACCCTTCTCTGCTACAATACCCAGGGAGCAATGTGACTAGCAGCCTCAAGCTCTTCACAGTGATGGTCTATAATCATAAACTTGGATCTAAAATCAGCACTTTCTCCTTTAAGTTGCTTTCATCAAAGTATTATCATCACAGTAACTGAAAAGAAATTAGGCAACCTGTGAGAAGAGGGGCAGTAAATAAAATAAGAATTAATGAACCGAAGTTTCAGATGTGGGGTAATTGTAGAAAATCAGATGATATATTTAATAATATGCAGTCTCCATTTAAAATAATAGTCCATATTCCATAAAATGTCTATAGAATATTAAGCCCTTTAATGTTGTAACAAAATTCTTCAAAACACCACTTTCATCCATGCATTTCAGGCTTTTTTTCTTCATATTTTTTCATCTATTCTTTCCATCCATAGCAGCCATGTAAATATTCTTAGATTTATTATTCTCAAAGTGTAAGTTCATTACGTAATTCCCTAGCTGCTGTGCCTAGTCACATCCCAGATTTTATAAAAATTATCACCTTTGCAAGACCCTCTGCCCCATCTTGCTGCACCCGCAGTTTTTCTTTATAATTTTGATTATTTATTTATTTTACATACGAACCATAGCTTCCCCTCCTTTTGCTTCTTCTATTCCCTTCTCCCTCCTCCCTGCTAACCTCCTCCAATCCACTCTTATTCCATCTCCATTCAGAATGAGTAAGGTTTCCCATGGGAATCAACAAAGGATGACATATTAAGTTGAGGTAGGACCAAGCTCCTCCCCATTGCATCAGGTTAGGAAAGTCCTCCAACCTCAGGGAATAGAGTCAACTCATATTTTCGGTTTTCTTAAGTGAACTTCCAGATCATCCTCCATACTGTCATGTCTATAGGCACTCTCTTTTCCCCACTGTCTTTGTATTCTTTCCATTATATATCAGTGTCTGCTTCTCATGGGTTCTTTAACCACAAGGTTCCTGTCGTTAGATTTGCTGATAAGCATGTCCCCACAGTTACTACAACAGATTATTGGCTCAGTGAGGATAACTAAGGGATAAAGGAATATAAGACCAAGTGTCTGCCATTCAGATGTCACACATAAGTACAACAGATTACCTATAGACACTATTTTACATATGAACAATTCTGTCCTTTGACATATGACTGCCACATTTACTTTTTTATAAGGGACAAACTATAAAGGCCTGAGCCGGAAAGATACCTGCTATTAACTATTAGCTATTAGCCTGCTCTGGGGATCTCATTTGTACTGGAAGATTATTTACACAAATAAGTAGATCTTGTGTGAAAGCTTGTTCTTGGGGTATGAGGTAGAAATCTTTAATAGAGTGTAGAGCACAGTGACTGAGACGGCTTTGTGCTTCTTTTGAAACCTGAAAAGTGTTTGCATCCCTTGTGAGAACAGAGCAGATCATTTCTGTATGTTGACAGTGAACACAATTTCAGGTAGAACACTTCAGCCCCTGTATCATCCAAAATTACTTGACTTTGACCTTCACTTTAAAGAACTCAGAGAAGACAATGAAACACAGTCATGTAGAGAGGAAAAGAGACCCTATTTTTCTGAGACCAAAATGAACATATAGTTTTCACAAGATTTAACAGTCAAAACGTGCCTATTTTTGTAATGTTGTCTTATTTTATATAATATTTCAACTAGGATTTCCTTGCTATTTCATTAATTTTGAACGTCACAATATAATTATATAGAATATTATCTTTAATTTCTATTTTCTGCTATAAAAGAAACTGCATAGCAATAGTTGAGATTTTGAATAGTTTTACATTTCCTTTAATGATTTGACCATTTAGGAAAAAGCAATATGTCTGAAACTTTGAAAATAATGCATTATGTTTTATTTTTGTTTGCTGTGTTACTCCTGATAATAAAATACTAAAACATTTCGTAATGAAGAGTTTAAGTTGTGATAAAATGCTATTACTAAATTTGTGTGTTGTGCCACCAATATAATGTTTCTGTGTTAGAAAGTGCAATTTCATCATAAATAGACTGTTTTGTGCTTGCTTTGATCATGTTTCTTACCCAAATTAAATAAGTCCTATAGAGTTAAAAAATACTTCAGTTAAATGCAGGAATTTTAGCAAATAACCGAGACATACAATCAAGTAGGCAACTCTACAATGTGACATTTCTGCTCTCCTGGTTTTCTCAGAGAGGATTAATGCTACTCTGTGTACATGTGTCCTGAGAGTCTGATTAAGTTCACTTTGTCTAGTTTGTTCTGTCTTAGTCTTGTTTTTTGTTTTGTTCTGTTTTATTTTCACCATGTCTTGTGTGATTTCATTTTAATTATTGTTTTGTCCTTCTGCTGGTTGCATCATTGTTTTCTTTCATGTAAGGAACAGTAATGTTGTTGCTCATTTCAGAAACGAGAAAATATATAACACGTAGGAAAACAATGAAGCAACGAAATAAACGAATAGTAGAAAACAAAGCTCATGCATATTACCTCTTGTTTCTGCCGCAATTTCCCCTCTCACCTTCTGTAAATCTTTGCTGATGTTTTACTAGAAACAAAAGGAACATTAATTGGAAACAGACAAATAAACAACAACAATGACAACTTTTGAAATACCAGACTGTGTGGGGCCTTCTCTGCTGGTTTTCATATTGAGTCATTAAAATTAAAGAGGAATTTCAATGGCATGCTCAAGTTTTATTAAAGAATGAAAGTTTGTGAGAGCAGTTATTTTTGGGAGAATAATCCTATACATTAATAATAATTAATAATAATAAACAATGTATACATCCTATACAGAGCCTCAGTGTGACTGCCAAACCTCAATCCTTTAAGGGAAGGTAGAATTGGCTTAGCCTCTGTACTAGGGAATAATGAAAAGATGTATGGCTGACTAACACTGGAAGAGAGGAAAGTCAAATGGAGTTCAGAGATCAATTCAAATTGGGTAATATATTTGTCTGGTTTAGTAGTAGAACCAGAGACTGTGTCTGCATTGTAAGCATGCCTTAATAGGTTAGTGAAGCAAGCTGGTTCTTTGTATACATGATGATTAAAACAAAAATGCTGAAGAGAAACATGTGATTTGTCTTGGATTGGTTTTGTAGAACCGAAAAGGTGGACAAAGACAGCTACCAAAGAGCCTATACATGTACTGTTGAGCTAATAAGATATTAGAGATAGGAATGCATACAAGTATGAGGATCAATTAGGTGGCCATTGGAGTTTGTGGGACTGTTACCATGATACATTCAGGAGAGAATAGTGTATTATTCAAGAGTCGGTTAAAGAAAAGACCAAATATTTCCATTCCAAAAAAGTTATATTAACCCCATTGTCTTTTCTTACTAAACTACAGTTGACAGGCAATACAACTACCACAAAAAGTACTTTAGGCAAGAGAACTAAGAGAAGAACAAATAAGAAGACTTCCATTTTCTGGGCAGAAAAAATAAATATGTAAAGATTCTGAAGTTATAGAAGGGGAATGACTGACCTTCAAGTCAAGTACTAGGTTTTCACTTGTATCGGGAACCATTCGTCAAAGTTTTCTGTTAATTTTATTTTGAAGTCCTTAGAAATTCTGTGGTTCTGTTTTGTTAGTGTGCAGCTCTTCACCCACTCTATATTGAACACTTTTATGTATGTTCTAGTAATTTTCAAACTATTTTGACACTGAAAAGAGTTTTGTAAATCAAGATCAAGCATATGTGATCTACTTTCAAGAAAAACAATTTAAGGAGGTAAAACAAAGGCATAAGTTCCTATTACTTCTCTTCATCACCTTTCCTGCCTTTATCAACAGTCCAAACAAGTAGGGACTGTGTACTTTGTTTGCATTTTGTTTCCATTTTGCTGATGAGAAGATTGAGGCTTTGAGCTACACACATTTAACCCTAACCAGGATAGATAGAAATTAACACTGAGAAGATTGAAACAGATAGCATACTATCGAATTTTGAGCAAAACCATGAAATTGTACATTTTACAAATGCAGCAGAGCCTCACAGAAAAGGGTTAAAATCTGCCACAGCATGATATCACATATGTTGGCATGTTACTCGCCATGATATCTCACAGATTGAAACGAATCTAGGTATATCTCACACACTGGCATTTATTTCAGTATTCTGAATTATAAGCAGACAAACACTTCCATAGATCATTCATTGACACTCTTAATAGATTATTTCTATGCTAAATTGTGATTGTTACAACCTGTTTGAAGAGTGAACATTTTGAATCATCAAATGCTATATGTAGCTGCTGGCTAACTATCATTCTAGGTCCATATTTGTTCCATTATTTGAATATTTTATGCTATTAGTTATGAAAGGAGCAGAAAATGGAATAGTGATAATAACCTTCCATCTCATAAACTTAATTCCTTTGAAACAACACTAGAAATTATTATTGTGCTTCAAGCAGCAAATCTGAAGATGCATGGTGTTTGCTGCTTTTTATCTCTGGTTTTCCAGAGAAAATAACAAAACATGTATGAGATGTCATAAAAATTTGAAAATCTGTTGTTTAAAATATTTTGAGATAATTTATAATCCCATAGGTGTTATATTTTAGGCCACCATTTTATAAATAATTGACCAATTAAAAATATAAATATGAATATGGAATGTTTAAATGCTGTAAGAAAAAAAATAAATTCACTTTTTTAATTTTGTGTGTATGTATGTTTGTAATGTGGGAAATAGTGATGCTATGGTAAAAGTATGGGCATTATAGATTCAGCTTTCTCCTTCCAGTTTTATGTGGTTTCAGAGCCTGAACTAAGTTTGCTTGGCTTAGGCAACAAGCACTTTTATGCACTGAGCTACCTCACTTGTTGGTCATTGTTATTTTTATTATTGAAAATATTGTACCCAGTCTTCTGATATTTGCCTCTAACATGCTTTATTTTTTCAATGACAGTGTTCTACAGTGAAGCTCAGATTGGCCTTGAACGCATAATCCTCCTGCCTTAGCTTCATGAGTGATGGGATATTAAAAGTGCTGGGCCACATCTGCTTCTATGAGCATTCAGCATTTCTGCATCTGATAGAAACTTCAAAGATTTCCTCTGCTTGTTAAAGCTCACCAAATAGTGAGCGAATCTTAGTCATAAAAGAAAGGTAATATATATCTCTAAATAGTTTCCCTTGTTGTCTACAGAGAATAGAAGATGCATGTTTTGTGGATAATATAATTGTACCTTTCTAGAGTAAAGCTTAGAAGAAATTCATAAAGACAGATATTCTGGTCTTTTCCTAAGGAAGCCAGTGCCCTTCATAGTATCATGTAACATGAAGGCAGGCTTGTTGGGGTTTCTGTCCAGCCCAGTACCCCATAGCCAGAAAGCCCCAAAGAAAATCACACAGAGATATAAAACTGATTCTGACTGACCCTTAGCTCAGTCTTCTTATTAGCTCTTGTAGCTTATATTAACCCATTATTCTTATCTATGTTAACCACATGGCTCAGTACTTTTCACAGTCGGGTAGGTCACCTGTTGCTTCTTCGGTGGTCTCGGCTGGACTGCGAAGGAAAGGGCTTCCTTCTGTTCTTAATGCCCCACCTCTACTTCCTGTCTGCTTGACCCACCTATACTTCCTGCCTGGCCAATCAGGTTTATTTAAAACATGATTGACAGAACACAGACAATTCTCCTGCACCAGTATCGTATCTACTGAGAATTACACACACCCTTTCCTCTTTTTTCTTGCTGATAATTTTTCCTCTTTATTTGATTTCCATTTTTTGTTTTCTTGTCTATGAATTGCTTTTCCACTAGCCAATGCCTGGGATTACTGCTTCATAGATTTCAATAAAAATAAACTTACATTACAGAAGATTAAACATAACTGGGTAGGATAGTGGGTAGGAATCACTTTAAATCTCCATGTCTATATTTAGTTAAGAGGGTTTCTTGGAGATGATGCCTGCTATGCTTTGTTTTTGCCTTATAAATTATCCCTAGAAGACACTAAAATAATGATTATTTAAAGATGAAAGACAGTGGAGTAGTTATTTTTGATACTTGATTTCTTAGCTGAATAGAAATAAATAAATTATACACAAGTATGCGTAATAGAAATATTGGTAATGATGGGAAAATATAATTTGGCAAAAATATAATCATTTAATTTGGGATATTCAGATTTCTATATTAAGAAGATCTGCCCAACAGACAGGGTCAGAATTGAATGTTTAGGTTTGAACACAAGTGTAACTTTGGGTGTTAAGCATTTCGTGTGCAGGAAGCACATTAATATACACACACACACACAAACACACAAGAAGACAAAAACACTGTAGCAAAGTTAAAAAAAATATTTTCTATTGTCAATAGCTAGCATAATTGGTTCGGGTTTTGATTCTCTGTTTATTTTCTATTTCCTCCTTTGTTTTCTGACTTTCTCTCCCCCAACGCGTGCTCTACTCATGTTCTATATTTGCATATTTAAATCAGATTATCTTCCATATGCAAAAGCAGAACACGGGTCTCTGAGCTTATCCAAGAAAAAACAATTTGTCTAGAAGAGACAGTATTCAAGATTCTCTACTGTTAGGGTGAAGCCGGGCTCTCTGTGATGCATTCATTAGAACTCTCTGGGAAGGGGGGGTCCTCAGTGTTTATGTCTAAACATCTGCCTTTTTGCTTCTGCAGCACCTCCAGAATCTGAATTTCATGACTTTGCAAATGTCTCATACTTTGGGTGTAAATTATCTAGGCAGAAATTGATTCTAAGTCATTAACTAATACAGGCTTTGCATGTGATAGACACCCAATAATTTATTTGCTGGCTTGATTTAAGGAAAATTAAACAACTTTGGATGTATAGTATTTAATGATTCATTTTCAATTAATTTTCCAATTCAACGAGGTAGTTTAAGTGTCCAGAAATATCTTATCCACTTCCAGTATCTGTCCCATGGTTGGTTTTAGATATTTTTTCTGCTCATTTTTTATTAATTTTTTATTAATTCAAAGGGCAGGTTTTATTTAGGAATATATTATGTATGCTGCACCCCTTCATAAATTAGAAGCACCAAAAAAGAACCAAAGTTGTATTTCTTGTTTGTGGTTACATATTACTGAAATAATTGAGCATTTATTTTCATCTAATAGCCTATCCCTCTTGCCTTACTAATCACACATTTTCTATATGACTAAGCTGAAAAGGTGAAACTTCCTCTCACTGAGTCTGTGAAATGCCTTCAGCTTATTGCCTTCAGAAAGTAGATTTATGGCATAATTAGTGCATCCATGATAAACAAATAAATAAACAGCATGTGTAAGACAGACAATACTAAATTCACTTTATTTTATATTGTGTTTTCCTTTTAAGAAAAGCTAAGGTTTGGCTAATGTTATCTTTTTTTCATGATAGACAGTACCTCAATATGTAATTTAATGAAACACACTGCAACCTTTATTTGTTTGTGAGAAAAGCAGTTTTGGGAATGGATTGAGAAAATATACAAGCCATACCTTTTATTTTTTCTGAGATAAGGCCCTGTACCTAGCAGTATCAAAAAGACATATTGATGTATCTAATTATGAAGGCATATGGGAAGAAACACAGAGATGGAAGGGAAATGAAAGGTCTGCAGGGTTTATGACAGTATATTAACATTAAAACACCCGTTTCTATTATACGTACATAATTATTTTTTGAGGACCATAATCACATTTCTAATGAATGAACCATTTGAGAGAGAGAGAAAGAAAGAAAGAGAGAGAGAGAACAGCAATTACATAAACAAAGCCCTTTGCATAAATAGCTAAGATTTTATATATTCCTTACATATTTGCCCCTAGAGATATTTTGGAAGTATGTGTTCTTTTTAAAATATAATAGAACTGTTGTGGGCAATTAAAAGCTCTACACAAAAGTCTGATTCATTTAACCACTAATTTAGTTATTATGACATGCTAGAATTATGCAAATATTACGTAAACTTGAATTTTCCCTATAACTTAATATCAGGTGACATAAATTAAGCACCCACCTTTCACTAGCTACAATAAACAGTCTTTGGATTGTGATTCAAAAAAATTATGTTGTTTCTTCTGAAATGCTACATGTGAATCAGCTCATCTACTTGGAGTTCTGCTAAATTTACCATGAAAGTTTTCCTTCTTAATCCTTCTATTATACACTTACGAGAAAATACTAAATAGTCTTTTCTGATGAAAGTATCCCTCATAATGTGTATCTAAGTATGACTGAATGTATCACATTTGTCCCATGTGTTCCTGACTGGCCAGCAGAAGCCCCGGTAAGGGAGCACAGACATTCCTCAACCTCCTAAACTTTCTGGTCATTCTGCAGGGGCTTTTCTCCCCATCTACTGCCTCTCTCTTCCTAACCCATTGCAGCTTGCTCTCAGGCACCCCTTCCCTTCTCCAGGGTCATAAGATACCCCACTTCAGCTTATTTTGGGGCTGGGACAAGGTGGTGAGTGCAACCAGACAGGAGTTCCTTTGTTTCACTGAGCCTGCATGCAGAAGCTAATCCTTTCCTCTGCAAGGTCCCTGGCCAGCAAGTGGCCCAGATACTGTACCAGATGATCCATTGGAGAGCATTTGAAGGAAGAGATGGGCAGGCACCAAGGCAAGAATTCCTCCAGCAACCTGAAAAACAACATGATAACACCAGAACCCAGTGAACATACAACAGGAAGACTTGAACACTTTAATCCAGAAGAAGTAGAAAAAAATAGACATTATGAAAGTCTATTAAAGAGGATGAAAAAAACTCCCTGAAAGAAATGGATGAGAAGAATAACAAAAAGTTTGAAGAAATGAATAAATCCCTAAAATATAACCTAGGAAGGCAAGAAAAAACAATCAAACAGAGAGTGGAAACAGTTCAAGACTTGAAAACGTATATGGAGGCAATGAAGAAAACACAGACCAAGGGATGGCTGGATATGGAAAATCGAGGTAAACGAACAGAGACAACAGAGATAAGCATAACCAACAGAATACAAGAG
>LOEQ01006115.1:17125-27465 GCA_001685075.1 Bramus lutescens
CACACACACACACACACACACACACACACACACATGCACAAGATATGAAAGTACGAAGGAATTTATTGAGAAGTGTTTCAGCAGAAGGAGAGGGCAAAAGAATACAATCAAATTGAAAACAACCGATATGCATTATATAGGTATATGAGACAAAGAACAAAAACTAATAAAACCCTAAGACACCAATTTGATAACAAAAGATACATATACATTGATAAAGTATATGTATTTTCAACAGTATTTATTTGGTGAGCTGCACAGGAACCATGCAGTGAGATTTCAGTTGATAGAGTAGAAGGTTGATCCACAGAATGAATGCTTTCTAATGGAGATAAACACAGTTGCAAGGCACTAGCTAGGCCTACCACCTTTTGTATATCAGCTATTCTTACAGTAAATCTCTTGTGAAGTCATAAGCACTCTCCCTTGGTACAAATTTCAATAGTATATTGATTGTTGGAACAATTTTTCCTATGTACTGATATAGTAGGTCACTTTTTTCCCACTCTGTGGGACTTCCAGTGGGAAATTTAATCAAGAAATCAATAAACTTGATTCCCACAATCTATTCTCTGCTTCATTTCCTGAGACAAACTTAGTAGCCAGCTCCCTGTAATTACCTTCAATTTGGCGGACATTTGGTCAGAAATGGAGTCCTTCATGTGGATCACTTTTAGGACATTCTAGATAGGGGTGGCATGTTCTTAGTCCTTCTTGATAAAGAGATTAGTGACCTAAATTGTCCCACAGCTGATTTAGGTAAGTGCTAACCTCAGTTAATCCCCCCTCCTCGCACTACCTTAAGCACTACCCTATAAAAGCTATTATATCCCTTTCATGTGAACAGCATGGCGGACAAGCACCACCATTTGACTTGGGCTGTTGGAATTTTGTGCTATTTAACCCTAAATCCCCCTTGTCCTAACCACATAGGATGATAGATGTAATTTCCAGATCTGAAAAGTCCCCTTAAGCTAGCTATGCTGATGAAAATGATAATGTAAATCAAACACCACTCTTTAGTTACCATGACTACCATAAACACTGTTCCCAGCCTCTGCAGATGCTAGAGGAAGTGCTCAGGGAACACAAAGCTGATGTGTTTCCTCCTCTCTTTTTTTCTTACATTCTTTGATTACAAACTTATAGTTTGGCTAGCAGTACTTAAGAATGTAGTTTAACATATGAATTTCCTGTCTCCTCTTTTTAGAGTTTAGAAGCCTCCTAGGCACTGCCTGGGCGCCTTTTCTGGCTATCCTTTATCAGGACCATAAAGAGGTCCCCGATATTTATTGTAAAGGAATAGAATAACATTCAGAAATACAAGAATTTTCAGAATTAGATAAGGCCTTGAAACAAATAAGTTAAAAGAAGTTCAAATAAAAGTCCAGTAGGTGGGTGTAGTGGTTCATGTATGCAATCCCAGCATTTAGCAGGTTGAGATAAGAGGATTGCTGCATGTTTGAGGCCAACAAGGTCTACATACTAAGCTTCTTACCAGTATAGAATACAAAATGAATCTCTGCCTCAAGAAAAACAACAAGGGAGAAAGAAAGAGAATGAATTCAATCTCAAAGCAAAATTAGACAAAAGTTAGGAATGTTACACCCAAAGTTGTTAAAAAATACATACTAAATGCGTTTAAATATTGCTGGGTAAATTTTTTTAAGTAAATTCTTCAGAGATGAGAGATATTGACCAGATTTATCATGTAAATATTAACAGATGATAGATGTCATTTCTAGGAATATTTGGGACTAGCACACTTTTCAATAGTCAAGAGAAACATGAGTCAAAATCTGTAAGACAATATAGAACCTTATACTAAAACTACACAGCTCCTATGGGATAAATGACAAAGATTATCACTTTAAACAACTGAGAATTGGATTTTCTTGAACACTTATTGTTAGGAATTTTTCATAACACAAGCTCTCTGCTGACACAAAAATCCCTATCAAGCCAAATTATGAGCCAAATTAAATAATACCCAGGTTTAATGGGATTCCTGCACTCTCAGGTGGCCCTGAAGGGGAACCAGGAGGCCACAAATGAGACCATGGGGGTGGAGGAGGAAAGAGAACATGTGGGAACTTTCAGGGAAGCAGTTTAAATAGACTGGGGAGTGGTCAAGATTTTGGCAGGCTTGTCTTGACCCTCCTCCAGGGAGTGATCAAGACTGGGGGGGGGCACATGGATGGGGCTTCCAAAGATGGAGGCCAGAGACTGGGGCTTACATTCCAGACTGTTTGTATAAGGGGTAACAAGAAGCTGAGGTGATATTTTGACTAACATTTAGGCTCTCATAGGAAAAAGGGGTGTTGACTCAAATTTGGCTACTTCCTGCTGGCATAGGGCAACAGTAGGGGAAGGGGAGAGCTAGGTGTTGGGTCCATGCTCAGCAAAAGGTGTGGCTGGAAAGACATCCCATGTACTGTCATCCCAGAGATGTCAGGCATCTGTTCCTTGAGGGAGGTGTGAAGGCAGGTGTCTAGGAAAAATATATTGTTATTACCAAAGATGAGTGTGCCAGGATGAGAAGCATGTAGGCCCTTCATTGTGGCATCCTGCAAAATCGGAGGGTGGAAGGTTCTGTCTGCTGGACAGACCAAGTGTCCTGAGTAGGTGCCCACTTAAGCCTGGAGAGATGTACCAGCATGGGTGTCCCAAGAGCTTGGCAGCCAAGGGGGTAGTGAGGAGTACTGTGTGAGGTCTTGTCCACTGAGGTTCCAGAGGCCTAGGAGTTAACTGTATGAGTAGTACTCTGTCCCCTCATCAGAGCCAGGCAGGTTTAGGAGAATTATGGTCCACTGGTGTGGGGGCAGGGAGACAACTGTCAGTATGTGAACAGAGAAGGGGCCCTAAAAGGGAGAAGTAGGGGGAGGTGATGGTTAAGGAGAAAGGGCCTGCCATAAAGCAGCTCAAAAGGGCTCAGGCCAGTAGGGGAATGTGAGGTGGCCCCGAGGTGAGTAAGGGCAATGGGGAGAAGGGAGGGCAAAGATAACCTGAATTCAATGGAGAGCTTGATTAGTTGTTTGATGAGTTCATTGGCCCTCTCCACCTTTCCCGAGGATTGTGAATGGTAGGGGGTATGGAATTTCCAGGAGATGTTGAGAGCTTCAGACACAAGCTTCAAGACCCTGGAAGTGAAGGCTGGCCCATTGTCCCTCTGGATGGTCTGTGGGACACCAAACTGAGGAATGATATGGTCCAGGAGTACCTGAGCCACCACAAATGCTGTTTCTCTGGAGACTGGAAATGCTTCTATCCATCCTGTAAAATTGTCCAGAAGTGTTAAGAGGTAACAGCGTTTTTTATGAGTAGGCATATGAGTGAAATCAACCTGCCAATATTCACCTGGTTGAAGTCCACAAAGCTGGTGTAGAGACTGACATATGTGGAGAGCCCCTTGTGGGTTTGCCTGGGCACACGTCTAGCAGAAGGAGTGAACCTGTAAAGTAGAATCTCAGAGATGGGTGGGGTCAAAAGGTGGCTCCAAGAAGTAGAACAAAGCTTTGGGGAAGTGGCTAAGGATATCTTGACCCAGTAAAGGTACTGGGCAAGCAAGTATCACTAAGAACGAATGAGAGAAAAAATGTCCTGCGAGAGTGCAAGGCAGTGGCAAAGTTTTAAGTGGGGAACAAAAGGTTCTGTCTACCCCATAACTGAAATTGGTAAGGGGAACATAAGGCCCCAATGAGATGTTAGAACAGAATAGGTAGCTCCCATGTCCAAAAAGTAATGGACTTGCCTATTACCTGCAACTTTACCCTAGGCTCAGATATGGTTATGGGATACACCAAGTCTGGACAGCGTCAATCCTCTGCAAGGCTGAGAAGTTCGAAAGCTGGCATAGTTTCACTTGCCAATGCTGGTAAGGGCAAGCCTTCATGGCATGGCATAGAGGTCAAGCCCACATAGGGCCATTGTGATTTCCAGTGTCCATGTTGCTGGCAGATAGGGCATAACCTTGAAGGAGGCGTAGTGCAATATTGTGCCACATGACTATTTAGGCCACACTTGAAACAGCTTGCCTGTGAGGTTGACTTAGGCTGGGCTCTATTAGGGTAGAGCCTTGTGGTTGGCTTCCCTTGTGCCCCTTTCTGCAACCTTTGGGAAGTTGCTAAAGCCTGGGCCTGTAAGTTGTTGTAGCCTTGTCTGTCAGGAAGACTCAGCTGTTTCTTCTCGAGCATTAAAATCTTTAAAGGCCATTTTCACCATTTCCTGTATAGGGGTTTGGGGACCCTCCTCAACAATTCTTAACTTTAAGCAGAAGTATTAGTAGAAAAGGAACCTAGCCACTTTTCTATCTGAGAGAGATCTGGAAGAGAAAAGGGAACGTGAACTTTCATAATGCCATGGACTCCCACCACCTCCCAGAGAAGACAGTGAAGGGTGGAGCTATGGTGGGACCTGGTATGGGAGGAGACTGGGGAGAATTGGGAGGGGCTAGTCCCCTGTGAACAGGGGGTTCAAGGGTGGGGAGATGAGGTAGGAGAGGGAGGGGAGCAGGATGATGGGTAAGGTGAAGTTGACCTTGAACCTCAGATTGGGAAGGGAGGGGACAGACAGGGAAGGAGAGGAATCTGGAGAATGTTGCTCCACAGGAGGGGGTTGGGTAGTATGGGCTATGAGGGAGTGGGGGAGGGGCCAGTGCCTCTGGCTACATGGTGCTGTGAGACACTGGCTTCTAAGTGAAGGGCGAGAGCACAGAGCCCACAAATCATGGACATATGTACAGCCCCAGTTTATAAAGAGTTTGTAAAAGGCATCCCAGGAGTGACAGCAGATCTGGCTTTGAACTACAAGTGCCCATTTTAAAGTCTATGCCCAACTACGTGGCCTAAGTCTATTACAGCATGTCCACTAAATTAGCTCTTAGGCCTAATGGGGACATGGAAATTGAATGTTAGGTGTCTCTGGAGCAAACAAAGCCCACCTCAGCCAGGCCCAGTGTTGCCAGACTAGNCGCTGCTGAGATCAAACTCTTGGCACAAGCTCGTGGCTTCAACAAGAGTTTGATAATTGACAAAAGTAAGCATGAATGGGTTCCCCAAAAACCCTATAGCATAGACAAGAAAAAGGGGCTCACCAAGACGCAGCCGATGTAACCCAGGAGCCAGTGTTAGCATGGCATGGAGAGCTCAGATTGTGGACTAGGGGACTTTTGACACATGGCCTAGGGCCACACAGAAAGGCTGCCCTACCCAGTGGGACCTCCAAGATGTTAGGAATTTTTCCTAATGCAAGCTCTCTGCTGAGGCAAAAATCCCAATCAAGCCAAATCACAGCAAGCCAAATTAAAAAAAAATATATATCCATATTTAATGGGATTCCTGTGCTCTTGGGTGGCCCTAAGGGGGAACCAGGTGGCTGTGAACGTGACCACAGGTGGGAGAGGAAAGAGAACACGAGGGAACTTTCCAGGGGAAGCAGTTTAATAGACTGGGGGTGGTCAAAATTTTGGCCGGCTCATCTTGACCCTCCTCCAGAGAGGGGTCAAGCCTTGGTGGGCACAGGGACCGGGCCTCCAAAAGTGGGGGCCAGAGACCAGGGCTTACACTTATGTATTGCAGTCTATTCTGGCACTCTCCATTATTATTGATAACCTTGAATATATCTTACAAAAACTATGTGGTTAACTCTTTTGCCTTTAGTAGCATACAAAAGAGATGAGAGGTTGTCTATAGATAGCATCACTTTGAATGCTGTGTCATAAGATATAATTTTAAAAAAGCATTTCAAATAGGTACTTACCAATTCAAGTTATTATTCAACATTAATATCTAAATTTACATTTTCTCCCTTTTAAAATTTTATTTAGTGAATAAAAAACATAACCAAAGCCATTACAAACAATAAGACAATGTTAGGTGAGCTTTCAGTAAATAAGTCAGTTCAGCAATTTTCTAGAAAGTAGAAACTATGCTAAAGAAAGGAAATTGGCATAGCCCAGAGGCCAGAAAATGGGTAATTGCATAAATCCGAGAAGCATGCTTATGTCTAAATTCTAGTAAATGAACAAAAAAAAAGTTCACTAGAGCCAATCCTGTTGAGAGACGTGTAGCTGACCTAGTCTGAAGTTGTTGCGAGTGTGGGAAAATTGTCCCCATTACTCATCTGTCATGAGTCAGCATGGGAAGGGGAGAGATACCCTTCCCCACTTCCCTGTCAATCAATGCCCAAGGAAGGTGGGAGAGGGTGCCACTGAGATCAGAAAAGCAGGAGAGCTATCAGCCACCAGCTGCAATACTCTGGCGATCAGGCCCCATGCCTTGCATGGGCAGCATGATAGATCAACCCCATTGGCAGAAGTGTGGGAGAGTCGACACCAATACTGTGAGCATGGAATAGCTGTACCTATTACTCACCTGTCATGTGGCCTCTCACCCATCAACGGTTTAGGCAGCTGGGAGACCTGACCCTGAAGTTATGAGAGACAGAGAGCTAGTCCTGCCCCTCTTCTGCTGTGGCTCTCTGGAGAGAGGCCCCTCTGCCACACCTGGAAAACATAATAGAGCTGGCGCTGAAGATGAAGGCATGGGAGCTCTGGCCCTGAGGACATGGGGGCAGGAGACCTGGCCATACCCCATGCTCACTGCTGCAAAGGATGAACTCACTAGGGCAGTTTAGGAGAGCTCACCTTGGTGGTGAAGACAAGGGAGAACTGTTGTACTTACTGATCAACCCTGCAACTATCCAGGCTCAGAACCAGGCTTAGGCATTGGCTCACTCCAGTGTCCACCCTATTTGTGATCTGCTGGAACATGTGAAGGAATGGTCCCACAGATTCAAAGCTGCAGGATTTCCCCCAACACAGGGCAAGAGCAGGATAACCAAGAGGAATCCCAGTGAGGACCCATCATCGATAGTGTAACAAAAACGAGAGGCCTTGAACCAGACCAATGATTCTTTGCAGTGAACTTGCTAGTAAAGTTATATGGACAAAAAGATTTACTGTGTGGCTCATTAAGTCACACTACACATTCCATGATGAGATTCCCCCCCCCCTTTTTTTTCTCTTAAATTTTATCCAGTAGGGGGATGGATGTAAGGGCAGAGGTTGGGTACATTGGGATGGAAATTGAATGAGATTGAGATGCATGATGTGAAAGACACAAATAATAAAAGAAAGTCAAAAAAAAGTTCTGCATATGTGTCAGAAATAGAATACAGACATGTTTATGCTGGGAAAGTAAACATGTCCAGTACAATATTCTGTCTCTATATTTTAAGGGCTATTTCTTGTTTTTTTTTGATAATTTAATGAAGCTATTCAGAAGGATGTTATTATTCTGACAGTTTTGTTAATAAAATTAATTTATAAATCACAGATAAGATTCCTTCAAAACAGCATATAGTTTTTATAAAATGATCTTAGAATAGTAATTTAAAAAGTAAGAAGTTCTGTAGAAGATGAATAGATAGCAAAATAATTTCTTCCAAATATGCCCAACATGTAGGAAATGTGACAGAAAGATACAGAGTAGGTATTAGTTAATTCTGATGCGCAGTCTAAATAGTTTCTGTTCACTCTATAGACACCTGCAGGCCATCATGGAGTCTGGTTTGGTCTAGCATTCTTGAGAGGCATGTGTCATGGGTTTTGGAGGTTAGAGTCCATGGACCCTGAGTCACTGTGCACCTATCAATTCTTCAGAAACTCGACACTCCCTCAGGCAGTGGAGCATTCTGGCCTCCTGTGTTTTTCCGTGTTCCCTAAAAGTCAGAGAAGCATATAGAAGTTTGACAAAACCATTAGGCTTAGCCTTCAAGCTTGTGTACTATTTATAACTTGCACCTGGCAACTACCATTATATTTGTTCTGGGAACCACCATTATATTCTATTTCTGATAAGGCTATAAAATTTCTGACTGCTTGCAATAAACTTGTTTCAGACTCAGTCTGGCTGAGAGCCCTCCTTTATGACCTGGGTTTGAATTCCCATCAACCATCAGGCGGCACTGAGTCTCCCTCTGTGGCTATGTCTACTTCACTCCCATATCCTGCCAGATGATCACTCTATGCACCATGTCTGCCCTACTCTCAGATCTNTGTCTACTTCACTCCCATATCCTGCCAGATGATCACTCTATACACCATGGCTGCCCTACTCTCAGATCTTGCCTACTTCCATATATCACCCGCATCAGCATCACACTTTCTACTCATCCCCACTGCCTGTGGAGAACCCAAGTGACAAAATCTCTGTTGGAGATTTGAAAACTGAAAAATTCTTCCCTTCCACATTTTCTGTCTTAAAGTTATTACTTCCTCCACGGGCAGAGAAGGCACTTAGATTGCTCACTAAAGTAGCTAGTGTTGCTTCAACCCCACTCCTCACTCTCTTTCCTCACATCTGTCTTGAAGGTGGTTCATAGTTCTTTTTTCCCAGATGCCTCCAATCAACCTGTTTTAACTCACATCCCCTTAAACAAACGAGATCAGGGAGAACAAATGTTTTTAATATCCTTAGATAAGTAACTGCAAAGTATATTCTATATTAATCACAATACTAAAATAGTCACAACCAAATATAGTATAATTAATTTAAGTATTAATTAAGCATTCAAGTATCTTGAACCTTTTAAAATTTCAATATGGTAGTTAGATTAGTGTATGACTTAAGTAAATAAGCCACAGAAGTAGATAGATACAATAGAATACACTACAGCGACCATTGTATGGAAACAATGATGATCTGCTCAAGGATAGTTACTCTGTCACAAATCTAGGACCTATCTACCAGTCTAGAATTCACAGGGGAACTCTGCAAGAAAATGTCTTCTAGAAAGAATTATATGTCTTAGATTCCATAGACTAGCAAGCATAATAGAGGATGTAGAATTAGGTTAGGGATAGGCTAAAATATATTTGAATAAGGTAAAAGCAATAAGTTATTTAAACTTGATATCTGTCTAGTTTTAAATGAATTTAAACTATTTGAATTTAGATAATCAATGTAACCCTAGCAGAGTGATTCTCTAGTAAAAGAAAAATTTATAATATTAATAAAATTTGACATTACTTATTTTGTAAGTTTTATAATAAGACACTACTAAATCAGAGTGGAATGAATTATATCTGTATTTGTAAAATAAAATAATGTTCCTCACATTATCAGCATCTATGGAAAGAGATTGGTACTATGAGTTAAATGTAGACAAGGACACTACAGAACTATTATTGAAAACTGTACTAGGAAGTATTGAAGTTAAATCTTTTGAGTGATTGAGGGGAAGGGTATAAATGATATGGAAATCAGTGTGTTAAATGTACTTCAGCAACAGCTACGAATGTCTTGGCTACTTCACCTACATCAATTTTCTGATTGTAGCAGCTTCATAGGGAAACTCTCCTTATAGACGCTAACCAAAATAAATTTCCAAAACTGTTTGTAGTATGGGAGCACAGAGCAATTTTAAGTACCTTACTGAGTGTGATGGTAAAGAGCATATGGTAGCTACTCTAAATTTTACGTTGCTCTTACTATGACTTAATTAAATATTACGATTCTGATGTTCTAGGGCATAAAACTAAAGTCCTAAGAAAAATAATTAAGCCAAGATTGTGTATGGTGCAGGAGAATTGTTTGTATTCTGTCAATCATGTTTTAAATAAATGCTGATTGGCCAGGCAGGAAGTATAGGTGGGTCAACCAGACAGGAAGTAAAAGTGGGGCAATGAGAACAAGAGAATTCTAGGAAGAAGGAAGCCCATTCCTCACCAGTCCTGCTCAGATCACCGAGGAAGCAGGATGTGACCTGCCTGGCTGAAAAAAGGTACTGAGCCATGTGGCTAACATACATAAGAATAATGGGTTAATATAAGCTACAAGAGCTAACAAGAAGCCTGAGATAATTAGCCAATCAGTTTATAATTAATATAGATCTCTGTGTGTTTTTCCTTGGGGATTACTGGCTGTGGGAACTGGGCAGGACAGAAACCCCAACAAAGCACACAGGCCCTCATGTTACATATGTAGTTGCAAAAGAGTAAAGATGGAAACTTACTTTTGAGCATTACCCTTAACCCTGATTTTACAAATGAAAAAAATGGGTCATAGATGAAAATAAAAGTTAACACCATAGCCTCTTTCAGTGTCAGTTTACAGAGCCCAGATCTCAGCTTTTGTAGTAATCACCAGGATGACCAAAACTTAGGCATTGATTGCTATTTCCTATTCTTTCTTATTTTCTGCATGTCTAGAAAAATTCCAGTGGAAAAAGTAGAATATGCTCATTTATCATTGGTGTTTTTGATTTTAGACAACCTGTCAGAATGGCTAAAATCAAAAACACCAATGATAGCCTTTGCTGGAGAGGACGTGGAGTAAGGG
>LOEQ01006115.1:57917-79153 GCA_001685075.1 Bramus lutescens
AGATATGGAGAGAGTGGACAACCTTGTCTTGTTCCTGATTTCAGTGGAATCACTAGGAGTTTCTCTCCATTTAGTTTGATGTTGGCTGTTGGCTTGATGTATAATACCTTTATTATGTTTAGGCATGTTCCCTGTATCCCTGGTCTCTCCAAGACCTTTATTATGAAGGGATGTTGCATTTTGTTGAAAGCTTTTTTGGCATCTAAAGAGATGATCATGTGGTTTTTGCCCCCAAACACAAGGGCACCCTCATATGTAAAAGAAATACTTCTAAAGCTTAAATCATACATTAAACCCCACACACTAWTAGTGGGAGACTTCAACACTCCCCTCTCACCACTGGACAGGTCAGTCAAACAAAAAATGAACAGAGAAATAAGAGAAATAACAGAAGTTATGACTCAAATGGACTTAACAGACAGCTATAGAATATTGCATCCAAACAGAAAAGAACACACCTTCTTCGCAGCACCTCATGGAACTTTCTCAAAAATTGACCAAATACTTGGTAACAAAACTAACCTTAACAAGTACAAAAAATGGGAATAACCCAATGTACCTTTATCAGATCACCATGGTTTAAAACTAGAAGCAAACAGCAATACTAATTCCAGAAAACCCACAAACGCATGGAAATTAAAAAGTGCTCACCTGAATCATCAATGGGTCAAGGAAGAAATAAAGGGAGAAATTAAAGAATTCCTAAAATTCAATGACAATGGCCATACAGCATACCCAAATTTATGGGACACAATAAAAGCAGTGCTAAGAGGAAAGTTCATAGAACTAAATGCCTATATAAAGAAGCTTGAAAAATCCCACACTAGTGAATTAACAGAATATTTAAAAACTTTAGAACATAAAGAAGCGAACTCACCTAAGAGAACTAGAAAGAAGGAAATAGTCAAATTGAGAGCTGAAATCAACAAAATAGAAACAAAAAAATACAAAGAACCAATGAGACAGAGTTCATTGTTGGAGAAAATCAACAACATAGATAGACAAACTATCCAAACTAACCAAAAGGCAGAGACAGAATATCCAAATTAACAAAATCAGAAATTAAAAGGGGGACATAACAACAGACATGGAGGAAATACAGAGAATCATCAGGTCATATTTCAAAAACCTGTACTGCACAAAATTAGAAAACTTAAAGGAAATGGACAACTTTCTGGATAAATATCACTTACCAAGATTAAATCAAGACCAGATAAGCAAATTAAACAGACCTATAACTATGGAAGAAATAAAAACAGTCATCAAAAGTCTCCCAAGCAAAAAAAGCCCAGGACCAGATGTGTTCACCTCAGAATTCTACAAGACTTTCAAAGAACTAATACCAATACTCCTCAAATTATTCTACACAATAGAAACAGAAGTAACAATGACAAACCCTTTTTATGAGGCTACAATTACCCTGATACCCAAACCACAGAAAGACATTACTAAGAAGGACAATTGCATACCAGTCTCACTCGTAAACATTGATGCTTACATACTAAATAAAATACTGGCAAATCTAATCCAAGAATACATCAGGACCAACATTCACCGTGATCAAGTCAGCTTCATCCCAGAAATTCAGGGATGGTTCAACATACTAAAATCTGTCAAAGTAATCCATGATATATGCAGATTAATAGAAATGGGTTAAATTCATAAAAGAGTTAGCCAATAAGGAGCTAGAGCTAATGGGCCAAGCAGTGATTTAATTAAAACAGTTTCTGTGTGATTATTTTGGGTCTAAGCTAGCTGGGAGGCCAGGAACCAACAAGCAGCCTTCTCCAACACTTATAAAAAGATTCTTAGAGGCCCTTCTTGGGGGTCTCAGAACCCAATAACTATCTGTGGCCCTATCTAGTTAGAAGACTTTTTCCCCATAGTGTTTTGAATAATGGTGTACTGATTCCTATTATTTATGCAACCTTGGGATCAACTATTTGACCCAGAAAATCTTCTTCCTTTACAATCTCCTTGCTTTCCTAGAGATAGTGTTGGAAGTTTGGAATAAACTTTTTCCATTTTCACCCATAGAACAGCTATTTTCATCCATGGGGCATTATAAAGGAATTAATAAAATTGCCAGTCTCCCTATGGATTGTATTTATGATTTAAAAGTTTTATTCAAATACTAAAAGAACTTCAATTCAAAACCATTATTTATTTTTAAGGCAAAATTCAACATGGATTGAACATAAAGTCCTAGCCTTGGGATAGCTATGAACATAAACTTTTAATGATAATTTTAAAATATGCTCATAATTAATCCTACCCTATAAATGAACAAATTCTTTCATATGTTTATAACTATCCTTGTAGTAATGCTAGTTATTAGTGTAATTAATTCCTTACTTATTCCCTGGCATTTAAGATGTTTAATCTTCCTATAATAGACAGTACTGCCCCCAACAAAGCTATAGAAACCTAAGACAATGCATCTGGGTACTGGGCCTCTGTCTTTTTAATTGATACACAGACCATTTAGATTACACTTCCAGTCACAATTTGTCCTTCTCAGATCTTTGAGATACTGACCTAGTGTAGCTTTAATAGCAGCAAGCACCTAGCTCCTCCCAAGGGCTCAGCTGTCTTCTCAGTTCTCTTCATATGTAAAAATCAGGCCACAGGCCTTATAAACCTCCTAAAGCTATTACCAGGCTTAAAAATAATTTGCCTTGCTACCTGACTTCAAGGAAGAGATAAACTCACCAAACAAGTTTCAATGTAACTTTTTAACTGCTCCTTCATTTAAAGGAAATTGCTTTATACTAATTGCTTCAGTAATCAATCACCTGTGTCTCTTTGTGAATGACTGAATAGGGGGAAAAGAAGTATAAGTTTAAAGTGTAAACTGTAAGAATCTAAAAAAATGTTTTAAGATGTAAGAAGGCATTTTATGATTTAGAAACACAAATTTATATTAAAATGTAATAAACTATGACAAAAATTATTTAAGGTATATAAGAGGAATAAAAATGTTTCATGTTTCTTTCCCTCTCTATATTTTCACTATATTGAGACTTCAAAAGTTCAGAGACTTAACATTAATCAGTGGAGTTCTGATAAGCTATTGATCTAGCTCTGATAAACATTGACTACTATTATCATAGTAAGAAGCTCAAGATTTTTAAATTCCCTTTGGTTGATTTGTAAATATAGAGTTAAAAGTGCTTCTCATTGCACCAAAAATATATGTTTAATCTATATAAACTCAGTCTTTTGGGTAGAAGAAAGAATAGTAATACTTTTAGCCACAAACATTCTTAAGATTCCAAACTTTTACTATAACTCAAAGGCATATGTTTACTGCCTTTTCTACAGTATGGATTTCAATGCATTACAAACAATGATAAAACTTACATACCTGAAACTTTTGCCTCTGAAAAAGGAGGCTAATAAGCTTCAGGAAATCCGCTAATTCTATCCCTCACAGGTCAAAATAGACTCCAGATAAATACTCCCAATCAACAATCTGTTTCCCTACCTGCCAATTGCTGAGTGGGTGTGGTCTCTTCCCCTTTAAGTGGTTTTGGGATACCCCTCCCCTAGCTGTCAGGACCATGGGCTTGGAAGTTTAAAATATGTACCTAAGAAATTTTTCACCTAAAATTCCTTAGCTTTATTTTCTGCCCTTAATATACATCTGTTCCAGCATATTTCCAATCAACTAAGGACTTCAAACTGCTCCAACTGCTGCCTACAGGTCCTTAGGCCTAAATGTTCCTATAAAACATGAACAGTGAGTGAAGCAACCAGAGTTGGTCAATATTTGGGTGCCCAGAGATGCTCCAATGTGAACAAGAAGTATTCATATATGAATAAATCACCCCTTGTCATTTATTATCAGCAAAGGTAGGATGTTAAGTTTCCATTGGGAATATATGACTGAGGTGCCTATATCAATGCTGGACCTGGATGCCAGGTTCTCCCATTATCTCTCAGTCCCTATCTCATACAGGGTTTGGCTCATATTCTCTTCTCACTACCCTAAACTCTCCAGCCCAGGGACAGGACTTACCTTAAGTAATGTTTTATTGCTAATTGCATAAATTCTTCCCATGATCCTGATATGTGTATTGCAAGGAGATAGCCTCCATATGTACTTTTTTCTGTTAATTTTTACTACCCTGATATGAGAATGCTGCTTTGTGTGCATTGTAATAAGTTGCAACGATCTCTCATACACATCTTCAGATATCCTCTGCCAAGAAGGTTGTATCTCATTTTTTTAATTCAATTACCTCCTTTGTGACTACAACAAAAACCTTTTGCACATTTATCACCAATTTGGCAGTTGCTGTTAGTTTATTTTTAATCTTAATTACTGTTTTCCCAGTCCTTTACAAATGATTAAGAGTTGCCCTACACATGGATCTATATGATGTTTATGAGCTTCAATTAAAAAGCAAAAACCAGGGAAATTGCTGGTCCCATGAAACTCCTTTGGGGAATAATGTCTAAGAATAGCATGAGCTGCTCTTCTCACTGCAAGGCCCCTGGAGAGACTGATTCACTTGGCAAGGACTTGTGGACAGTTTGCTATATAATTCTGGGCATGACCCAAGGATCATGCATGCTACATGCTCTCCTTGCTTTCACTAGGATAGCCATACTGCTAGCCTAAATGAACTATAGTACTCCTGAAGTTTAATGTTACATATTTGCATAACTGTTGTGGAAAGAACGATTTTTAACTATAAAAGCTTTAAAGAAATGCTATTAAATAGATGGCATCAGTTGTTAATGGAAATATTAAAGAAACAGTGAATAAAGCAGAATGATAGAATCCACAATTCTCTCACTTCTAATATATGTACGAATATCCCCAAGAAGTTAAGGGAAATAGATATAAGGGCAAGGGACAAGCAATGTCAACTCTGAAGAGGAAGTTTCCATGTGATTTTGCTGATAGGATAAATGGAAAAACTGGGTATACTCACAGGGGGAATAGATCAGTACAAAATGTAGAATGGATTAATCCAACTTTGTTTGGTGAGGTGATCATGAGAACCCACACCTACCAGATGTAAATATGAACCACAGGAGAAAAAACTGCCTCTCACTTTGCATAACACTGTAGCCGCATGTACTGCCAAATGGGCACACTGTTCTACCTGTAGGTGTGCCTAGTTAGAAAAGTTCTTTTGTAGCTTGCAAAACTTTTTATGCTTCTGACAATAGAGATACAGATCTAAAAGGGAATGACTTCCTGTAGGAGAGTTGGAAGATGGAAGGGGAAAGAAGCAAGGAATTAACTGGTAATTACTGAAACCATGTTTAGAAACTTAGGAAGTAAAACCTGTTTGTAGAACTGTTCAGGCAGACCATTGAAACTGTAAATAAAGATATAATAAAAACTATAAATAAAGATAACTCAGATTATCCAGAACCACTTGGTGAATAACAACAGGTAATCAGACTCTCTTCAGGGGTTTATTCCACATGTATATCTCAGGTCATCAAACCCTCTAGAACAAGGCCTCTAACAGGTAAGATATCACAGGTAGATTACCTATAAATATATTTGCACCAATAAAGACTATTTCAATTATTTTTGTTTTTTGCCTTTGTGTACATTGTTTTCAGTTATAAAATAAATATAGCTCCACTCCCTCCTGTAGGCTTCATATCCCAGCCCAACAACCCCAGACTGCACTCCCTACTCTGGGCTCCATAGTAGGGCCCACAGATCAGGCCGTTTTACCTGACAAGGCTGGTCCTAGGGATCCCTGGTAAGATACTACCCACTGCCACTAAACCCCTTTAAGCCCTCCCAACAACCCCAGACTGTACTTCCTTCCCTCTTGGCTTCATATTTCTGGTCTACAATTTTAGATTGGCCAGATCTAGAGACCCCAGGTAAGACATTGCCTACTGTTGTGGAATAATCTTTTTGTACACAGTGAAGATGTGCCCTTCTGATTAGTTTAATGAAAAGCTGAATGACCAACAGTTAGGCAGGATTTCTGGGCAGAGAGTGCTCTGGGAAGAAGAAGGTATCAGGAGACACAGAGTAAGCAGGATGGGCAGTACAGAGATGAGGTAATAAAGTCACAAAGCAGAAAGTAAATTAATAGAAATGGTTTCAATTTAACTTAAAAGAGATAGAAACAAGCCTAAGCTAAGGCTAAGCTTTCATACATAAGTCTCTGGCTTTTTTTTTTTTTGTGACCTAGCATCCCAAAGAAAAATCTGTCTACAGCACATAGCTCACTAACACCTATTAAAGCCCATTAAATAAATATAAAGTGCACACCCCTAATTCTATACTCCACATACAACTTGGAATAAGTCTTGTGCTTTACCAGAGGCCAGGATGAATCTAGGAACAGGAAACATAGCATAAAACTTTTGCTGCACTGGAGGGCACACAATACTAGGAGTTCCAGACTCAAGTAGGAACACAGAACCCCAGAAGTCACACAGGTACTTGGAACCTCAGAGGTGATGTTGGCAACCAAAACTCCAGGTGTTTGGCAGCCCCCCCCCAATACCCATCAGAGCCACCCTACTGGACTTGAAGACTCGCTAGTTGCAAGAATACTTGATTAGTTAGACCAGAAGACCAGAGAAGAAACAGAAAGCATGGAACGAAATAGGCATCCAACAAAGAGAAATACAGGCATTAGCACATAGATCTATAATCATTCCAAACCCAGATGCCTAAACACCTGTGTAAGAACACAATCAATAACAGAAAGACAATATGGCACTACCAGAACCCAGCTATCTAAGAACAGCAAGACCTGGACAATACAATGCAGCTGAAGTACAAGAAAATTACTATCTTAGCTAAGGTTTCTATTGAAGAGAGCATGACTACAGTCACTCTTATAAGGAAAACATATCATTGGGTGACTTTCTTACAGTTTTAAAGATTCAATACATTATCATCATGGCAGAGAGCATGGTGGTTTGCAGGTAGACATGGTACTGGTTACATCTTCATTAGAACGGAAGTGGACTATCTGTCACACTGAGATGTAGTAGGAGAGGCTGCTTGATCATTTCCCAGCTGCCCAGACTCCCAAAATAACCACAGAGAAACTGTATTAATTAAATCACYGCTTGGCCCATTAGCTCTAGTTTCTTATTGGCTAACTCTTACATATTAATTTAACCCATTTCTATTATTTTGTATATTACCACAAGGCTCATGGACTACCAGCAAGATTCTGGTGGCAGCTCCATAGATTCTCCTTGACTCTGCCTCCTTTCTCCCAGCATTCAGTTTAGTTTCCCCCACCTATCTCTGTTCTACCCTATCAGGCCAAGTCAGTTTCTTTATTAACCAATGGTATTCACAGCATACAGAGGGCAATCCCACATCGTTGAGAGACTCTTCAACAAGAGACCTAAAAGCCCTCCCCTACAGTGACATACTTCCTCTAACAAGGCCACACCTACTTCAACAAGGTCACATCTTTGAATAGTGCTGCTCCTTATGACATTATGGAGGTCAATTACATTCAAATTACCATAATCTACTCCCTGAACCCCATAAGCTTATAATATTATAATGTGACATGCATTTAGTCCAACTTCAAAAGTTGGACTAATCTCCATAGCCTATAATAGTCTCAGACTTGTTTCAAAGCCCAGAGTCTCTACTGTGTCTCAAGGCAATCTCTTAACTGTAATCTCTCTATAAAATCAAAATTGTCAGCTATATTTATCACAACTTGCTGTAGGCCATGAAATAATTATGGCTCATATCAATTGATTCAGATGTCAACCCGCCAGGGAAATTATTCTCAGATGGAGGAACCCTGCCTGGCAAAGCCAGCAGGGCCACTGACTGAAAACTGTTGCTTTCATCTGCAGTTTCACTTGTGCAATGACAGCTATGATATCTCATCATTACCATGCATTTTCATGTAATATATATATATACATATATACATGTATGTATGTAATCTCATGATAACATCTCAATCTTATGTGCACACATATTTGTTTATAATTAGAAAGATGACTTCTCTCTGCACTATGTTCTACATTAGGCAAAAAACTAGAAAGCCTGTTCTGTCATTAGCCTTACTGACAAAGCAAGTTGGCCAGATATGTGTTCTCCTGGACAGATTGCAGATGAAACTTTCACAGATTTTACTTAAAAAATTGTAGGTGTCTGACCTTATAGGGTCTAAGCCCTTCAGAGGATTTACAGTGAACTAGGGCAGTATTGCAGGTGCCTGACCTTGTTATAGCATAGTCCTTTAAGAGATCAATAGCAGCCATGTTTTCCTAAGCTTACTTCACTGGCACCTCCCTACTCTTATTCAAAATAGCAATTAACACTTTTACCAGCTTTTGATGCAGTATACTAACTGTTTTTGTTTAGGTCCTAAGATCCAGGTGATAAAAAAGGCTGTTAATTGACTAACCATGTCATTAATTACATTAAGCAATGTAAAATAATGTATGTATTCTTTGCCCTTTCCTTAGATTTCTCAATTATTTAATTTTTCCCTTTGTAACCTGTAGTGTCCCCTTTAAAAGATGGCTGGGACATCCTCACAGCTATAGCTGCAGTTAGCTACAAACTGGCTGATAAGTTTGCTATGTATCTTCAAAGAATGCCTGTATCCCTCAGAAGTTTCCTTGTAGGGTTGTTTTTTTTTTTTTCTAACATGTTGCTAATGGATGAATGCTTGGGAATTTGTAAGAGTGGAAAAAATAAGGTGGAGGATAAATGAGACTGGAAGACTAAAGAATGTAGGGAAAAGAAGAAGGAGGAAGAGAAGGGAAGGAGAAAGAGGAGGAGAAGAATGCAAAGTAATTAGAGCAAGAATGAATTGAAACAGATTTTTAACCAAAAATGCTATTAGAATTGAGACAAAGAATTAAAACTGAGAAATTATATACAATTAGCGCAAGACCATTAGAATTAAAGCAAAACAATAAGAAGTCATGACTGGAACTGCAAACATGTGGGTCTTTTCTATCAGATTAGAGCTAACCTAAGATCGTTTTCACTATGCTGAGGCAACTCACCTGAACCTTGGCAAGAAATCAGTAGAGCTGGACTCTGCTGGATCCCGAAACGAAATCAAAAAGCAGATCACATAATTTCAACATATAAGGGCACAGAATACGCATTGCCATTCCAAAATGTAGAAAAGGGAGCACAGTGAGTAAATACTGGATCAAAGCAAGACCAAAAGCCAATTGGGCAAACTTCAAATTCTGTATCTATATGTCTGATATCAAAAACGCTTTTTCGATCTCCAACTCCATTCAGCCTTGTTGACTGAAACACACTTCTTTCTCTTAGGTTGTTGATTCTACTCCCTGTTAGAAATTCTCTTCATGAGGTTCTTCACAACTCTGCCATCTCTAACATCTAGGGGTCTCCAAAGAAATTCAGGTTTCAACTTCACAGCTTCATGAAATGGCCTCTCTCAACTTCCATTCAGGGACACCCTTAACACATTCCTGGCCTCATCAGTTTTCCTCAGAAACTGAGGCAAATTCTATAACTCCTTTCTTCTGTTTTCAACTCTAAAGCTTGTGACTGAAGCTGCCGAGTTCTGCTTGATGGGACTGGAATATGGCCCCCTCATTCAATTACATCTTCACCAGTTTTTTTTCCCTTCATAATTACCTTTGTTGCCTAAGCTTGACCATTCTAGAATTTGCTCTGTATATCAGGCTACCCTCAAACTCAGAGAGCCACAAGACTCTGCCTTCTGAATGCTTGAATTAAAAGCATGCTGCACCACCACACTATAGGACCCAGCTATACAACTTTTGGGCAAATACCCAAAGGATGCCAAATCATACTATGATAGTTGCTCAACTGTGTTTATAGCAACTTTATTTATAATGCCCAGAGCAGATGTCCCTCAGCCAAGGAAGGGATAAAGAAAGCGTGGAACATTTACATAATGGAGTCTTACTCTGCAGTTGAAAACAATGTCATCTTGAAATTTACAGGCAAATGGATGGGACTAGAAAGAATGATCCTGAATGAGGTAACTCAAACCCAGAAAAAAAAATGGTATGTACTCACTCATAATTGGATGTTGTATGTAAAATGAAATTCACAGACTCAGAGAGACTAGGTAGCAAGGAGGGTTCAAGATGTGATGCCTAGATCTCCCTGGGAATGGGAAATAGAAGAGATTTAATGAGTGAATGTGGTCAGGTAGGCAAGGGAACATGAGCAATCAGGTTGTGGGGTATAGGGAAGAGTACAGAAATCAATCACTGGATGGGGGAGCATTTCAGAATCAAGGAGAAACCTGTCACAAAGGAATTTCTGAGAAATCTAAGAGAATGACCCCAGCTAAGACTCCTAGCAATAGTATATATTTAGCTTAACCTGGTCATCTTGTGTGGAGGGTTTGGCACACCAGCCCACCTATATAATCTTTATCCCAGAGTCTGTCCTGCCTATAGGATATGCTGGAGTAAGGGGGCCTGCAGATTGAGGGAGTGGCCAACAAACCAGTGCTCTTAGCTTAAAACCCATACCAGGAGAGTAAGTCTATCACTGACACTTCCTAAAGCATCAAGACCCACAGGCTTGATCACCCAGAGATCTACAATAAAACCAAATGCAATTAGAAAAAAAAAAGTCAATGTAATGATCCCTAATAATGTTCTGCTGTACTCTTAGATTGGGGCCTAGCCCAATTTTCATCAGAGAGGCTTCATCTAATAACTGATGTGAACAGATGCAGACCCAGTCAAACAATAGATAATGCTTAGGGGACTCCTGAGGACTCTCAGGAATCCTGCAGAAGAGGGCCAGAAAGGATTGGAGCAGTCAAAGGGCAAGAATACCACAAGAAAACCCACAGAATCAACTATCCTGAACTCACAGTAGTGCACAGAGACTGAACCAACAACCAGGCAGCCTACATGTGACTGACCTAGGCACTCTGCATATATGTCACAGTTCTGTAGCCTGTTCTGATTGTGGGATTCCTAACAGTGGAAGCAGAGACTAAATCTGATTATTTTATTGGTTTTGCGAACCCTACTCTTCATACTGGGTTACCTTGCCCAGCCGTAATACATGGGGAGGTGCTTAGTCTTACTACAACTTGATGTTTTGTTGATATCTATGGAAAGCCTGCCCTTTTCTGAACAGAAATGGAGGAGCAGTGGATTGGGGAGAGGACAGAGAAGTGGGGGAGGAACTGTGAGGAGAGCAGAGGAGTGAGGGAAACTGTGGCAGGGTTTGAAAGTATACATACATTCCAGCACCCACTCTGAGTGCCTCATAACTGCCTATTAGTCTGAAAGCTTATTCTGGCCTCCCTGAGCACCTGCCCACATGATATAAATACACACACAAAAAAGTAAGAAGATAATATAAATCTCCAAACTAATCCAAATGGAGACAGGATAGAAATAAATAAATTTAACTTATATAAGGATGTTTATGAAATCTCATCAGTAAGATAAATTCCTGGCACCATTTTAAATTTAGAAAGCTATATATAAGTTCCTACATATTTAGAAAACAATTTGCTATAATAAACTGATTATGCTTTTTTTGACAAAGGTGATTTCTTGAATCTTAAAGGAATGAAAGCATCTTTGACATTTGTGGAAACATGTATTGTCCAGGCTTTGCAGTGCTCACTTCAGACCCACAATTCTGTAGAGCAACTGTAATTCATTGCCTAGGGCTGCCTATTATAGACTATATTCTTAATTCTGAATTCAGCTCTATGATCCAATGAAGGAACATTGAACATATGAAACCTGATCTTCTGGTGTCATTCCTCTCAGTGCCTCAGCTGACAGCCAGCTCTGTCACAGTTGCCCACATGCCAGTGGTCATAGGCTCTCATGTAGTCAGATCCCAAGCATATTGCTCACATGGGGAGAGGGAAACAGTAAATACTTGCTGAGTAGTAACCAGATCTTCCACCATGTGAATGGCTGGATTAATTTTCTACTACAAAGAGATAAACGAAGAGTCTATTTCAATGACATAGATCTCAAAGGAAATGTCAGCTATCAAAATTTTGTCAATTCAGAGAAATATTTCAAGTGTATAGCATGATGTGTCATTGTGTCCTCTTCTATTAGAAAGGGGATCTTAAAAACACAACAGTAGATCAATGCCAAGTTAATGATTCTTAATTATGAGATTACATAGCAAACATTTTAATGTATAACTGAATAAAAAAATATTAATTTCCATATCTTCTGTATCAATGTGAAACTCATCTTTTTATGCTTTTCAAAATGTAGATGACATATTCAATCATTGCCTATATTTACTGAATCAATGTGGCTATCAACTCTCACCAAAGAAACCTCTTTCACAGCAAATGGACATCTTCACAAAAATGCCACAACAGGACAAGGATCAACAGACCATGGGGAACCCAGGTCTAAAGGTTGCATCTACATCATCCCTCAAGGAACGTCATGAGAGAGGGATCAGAAAGATATAAAGGTGTAGAATATCAAAAAGGCAGCTATGAAACAGTCTCTTGTAGAGATTGTTGCATTAATGAGACAAGAGCATAGCTAATCTCAATAGACATGTTAATATGGAATGGAAAAAATCCCATGGACAATTCCCATCCTCAGACAAAGAAATACTGGTAACTAACTAATGACAGCTAAGAGAGGGAGAAATAGCTTCTTAAAGAGAAGAAGTCCCTGTCAGTTGTCCACTGAAGGGTAGTCAACTGGAAACCACATACACACAAACAACATAAATGGACTCATTACAATATATAAAGAGCCATAGATTTATTTGCATAGACATCCATACACATATATATATATATATTACAAATAATAATCAAAAAGAGGCTATCAACCTAAGACTTTGGAAGCATGGGAAGGGTTAGAGGGAGGGTAGCTGAAAGGGGCTGAGGGAAGAAAGGGAAAAGGGAAAGTGATGTAAATTCTATTAAAACAGTATTTTTAAAAATGGGGCTAGGTATATGGCTCAATAGATAAGGGCATTTAACATGGTTCTAAAGTCTTGAATCCAATTCCTTAAACCAGCAAAGTGAAAAAAAATGACTCTTGCAGATTGTCCTGACCTCCACATGGGAACTGTGGCAAGCAACTCCCCAGTCCACATACATACACACACAAAATAAATAGATAAATAAAAATTGCCAAATTTAAGAAATGAGAACAACATTGTACATGATAAATATATTATGTTTTTGTTTTAAATAAATTTTATTTTATGTGCATGGATATTTTTGCCTTCATGTATGTCTATGCACCATGGTGCTTACAGAGGCCAGAAGAGAGTATCAAATCCCTTGGAACTAAAGTTATAAACTAACATGGGAAAGAACTAAGTCCTCTGAAAAAGCAGATAGTGACCATTGAGTCACAGTCACAATTAATTCCATTTTAGTTAATTGTGTAATTTTTCTTTATAAATTATAAATACATCAATGAAATATTTTTTTATTTTTCATTGCAAAAATTAGCCTTTAAATTATATATATATATATATATATACCAAGTTAAGGTTTGTTTTTGCTTTTTATTCATGAAATTTTCATATGTTTGGCTTATGTGATCCAAGATAAAATGATAGTTACAAATAAAGGGCTTGATGTCAAAATTGTTTACTAACACCTTTGTTTATAATGTATAATACTTTCTCTACAATATGCCTTATGTATTCTAAATAGTACCATTCTACTTGATCTTAGCAATTGATATATGCTATATCAAAACGAATCTACCCCTATTCAATACAAAACAAATGATTTATTTTCCCTGTAAAACTCTTTCTAGACACACAACCTGCAGTAGTTGCATCTGTATTTCAAATTCTTTGGCTTACACAAATATTGCCTTTTACTCTTCTTAAATAATTTGTGGTTTTTCAACTAAAAAAGCTTTGGTCATCTACTGATACTTACAAAATTCAAATCTAGCCAAAACACTTGCTTACTTTGGTTATTCCTCAGTCCGAAGTGAGTGATCTCATCAAGGCATTTTATTTCTTGAAGGTTTAAAACCAGGGCTATAGTTAAGTTAGATCAAGATCACCTCAGAGACAAGTCCAGAAGCTACTGCTGGCTGTGACTAGAATATTTGCATCTGTCAATTGGGACACCTACACAGAGCAGGTGGATTTTAAAGTAAAATTTGTAACAAAAGAGAAAGCAGAGGAAATCATGCAACATGGTGCCAGCCTCAAAAGTCACATGTCTGATCTCTTTTTTGAGTGACTTTCAACATCATTAGCCTCACATTGCCTCTGCATCACACGAACAAAATAGGGCTTAACACACCACACACACACACGCACACACACACACTCACTCACGAATGCGCACAGAGAGTGGGAGGATAGATCAGGACCCAGCATTTCACTCAGCGAATAAAGGTAGCTGCTGCCAACCCCTTAAAAAAAACTGAATTTGATCCCTAAGTATTACATGCATGTTGTTCTCTTATCTCACCACACGTGCTATGATATGCATGCCCCTTAACACACACATCACAAAATAGAAAAGGAAGTGTAAAGCATTATATGAAATCATGATGAACAGTTACATAAGGTTGCTGTTTAGAGTCCAGGATTCACTACTGCCTGAAGCGAGCATTTGTGGCTCTACAGTTTATGGACTCTGAGTAGTCATTATTATTTCACTGTCTGGAACTTTTGTTAAGATTTTTAAATTCATAAAGAGGTATTATAAATTGACATATAAATAGACATTTACTTTACTTAGCTTTAATAATTAAGAAAGAGATTCTGGGTAAAAGCAAAGTTGAATTCCATTATGAAGTGCTATGAAGCCTATGATTAACAAGAGAACACAGTATTCATCAGACAAAATAAAACACTTTACTCCAAACTATGACAGGAAAAAAATGAAAAATTCAGAATTATCAAACTTATTGGGGAAACTAAGCATTTTTGTTTCACTGTAGCTCTAATTACTAATTGTTTTCACATATTAAGTAGACAATTTAGAATACAGGTGCCATAATAAACATGTATCTCTCTCAATATACAGCCTACTCTCTCCCTCAAAGCTCAAGCACACTAGTTAGAGAGGATGGGAACCAAATTCATCCAGTGCTCTATTTATCAAATCTGTTTGTCAAACTTTTGGGACTAGCCTGCGCAGGGTCTATGAACTATTTTTCTGAACCTTTATTTTAAAATGATAGTATATGGGATAGGAGAGTCCCCAGTTCTGAAGCATAATATTAAAAAGATTTTCTCCAAATAAAAGAAAACTAGTAAAGGGTCACAGAAATATCATGGTCTTGACACTGGAAAAAGAGATGTAGTTTAAATTGACCATTTACTATGACCTTGACAAAGAGACGCAGTGTCTTGGGCTTCACTCTTCTCTCACAATAGATCAAAACACTAATTTCTTTCTTTCCAGGTGAAAAGAAAAAACTAGAGACAAAATTAAGGTGTCTAACAGAGGGGAAGTTACTTAAAACCTATCATGAATCCCTAATGAAATACTGTCACAGAGCAGTAATCTTTGGTTCTGGGATTTGATTTATTGGTAGGTAAAGAGCTCTACAATTCTGTGTATATAATTAAATAATTAACTGGCTAAAATCTAAGGAAGAATTTTAAAGGAAACCAATAGGCTGTAGTTTAGTTCAGTAAAATGAACAAAAAATATTCTTTAAGAATATATCTAAGAATTCCTGTATTTGTGTTTATTCTGATTTTCTACGCCAGCTGTTACAGGGGCCTTTTCACATAATAACACCTGATGATACCTCTGGTAGGCAAGCATCTCACTCACTTATGGGATGCAGTTCCACCCAGGCTTCACTTCAATCCATGATCTATCTCATCTTATTACTACAAAGGAATGGCTTCCTCAGAACCAGTAAGATGCATGGTTAAAAATAATGAAAGATTTAAGATGAACAATAACACAACAGGGATGTATGACTCTACAGAGCAAATAAGAGAAAGATACTCCAAGCCCAAAATTATGTGTGGATCAAAAGTCAGGCTAATCTTTGCCCTTCTCTAGTGTGCTGACACTTACCATCCCTCTGGGTGCCAAGTCTTCAATGAGTAATGAGAACTCTCACAGGGCAGAAGTGGCTTGCTACCTATTTTCCTAAAAAAAATAAGTGATTTAAAATGTTCCTTAGGCAAAATTCAACAATGTTTTATTCATTATTATAATTCTAATTGCTGCAAAACACAATTTAAAAAATCTAGAGCCCTTAGCAAACTCATGAGTGCTCAGCTCAAGCTTCTTGGCTCACCCTGTCTATCTCCTTGCTGGCTCCGTGCTAGGTGGTTTTCAGTTCACTTAGGACCATTGTACCAGTTGTGACTGATCACTGATGTTCATCATCCAACATGGTACATTTATTATGTTATGTCTCAGTTTAAATCTATTTGGGAAGATATCTCCCTTGCCCATTCACAGGATTAAACATCTCAGTCACTGTGTGTTTTGTCCTAAATCTCAATAATAATAGAAATCCATTTATCTATAAAACTGTTTATTATGATTCCAAGACTCTTGTCATTGGATAAAAGAATGTGTGTATGAACTTCCTGTGTCCAGTGTTAGAAATTCATGGACAATCCATAAACATTTACTAAGTGAATAAATAAAATAATTGAAAGAAACAAAACTGTAAGGAATGTGATCCTATCTTAATGAATACCCATAAGGGTTTAAAAACAACAGATACTTAAAAAAAACTGAGGCAGAATATCAGTAAAGAAAATACCGAATGACTTCTCATGCTGATGTTATATGAATAGTAACAAAATATAATTTATTTAAATTTAACTAAATTTACCTTAAACTTTAACTGTTAGTAGTTGTTTATGAAAAATCATGCCATACTATGAAAATATTTGTAGATCTGGGCATATTAAACAAGAGACTTACTCATGATACTTTAGAAGAAAAATCTAAACTGTTACCATTTTTCCTCACAATTTTGTATTAAAAAATGAGGCCAAAGATACCCCAAAACAAGAAGAAACACATTTAAATCATGAGACTAAAGGTGAGTCCTGTTTAATCTATTTATTTTTTGCTTGCATCTTCTAGCATTTCGTATCGCACTGGGTGAATAAAAAACAAAAAACAAAAACCAGAGTTTGACTATACTGGTGAATGATATTACTGTATGTCTTTTTGTCTCTATGTTTTTTCTTCTCATTGTTATTTCCTTAATTTGCCAAGTAATTTGTCAAATGGATTGAATCATGTTACTCACCATCATAGAACCAGTGCTAAAGTTATACAAAGAAATAATTACACACATTTTGAAACAGAAAATAAATTCAACATGAATTTTACATCCCTCTCTGTAATGGTCTATTCTGTCACTTTAAGAGACAAGCCATGTCCACTCCCTCCCCCTCCCCCCCAAGCAAGCTGATCTTCAGCTTGCAGTCTGAGTCTCTTCTCTTTCCATCTCTCCTCTGAAGAAGCAGCTTCTTCCTCTCTCCATTCTCCCCAAATCTCCCTTGCCCCCGTCTGTGTCTCTCTCTCTCTCTGCTCTTCCCTCTTCTTCCCTTACCCTCTTTCCCCTTCCCTTCCATAACCCACTAAATAAATATCCAACCTCACTCTGCATGGTGCACCTATCCATGTCTCTGTCTCTCACCCACCACGTGGCTCACTGCCCAGGACCAGCCACCTTCAGAGACCTGTGGCATGGTCTCATGGTGTGCCCGTTTGTCTGTCTCTCCTCACGGGACTCACCGCTCCTCGTGGTCCACCGCAGCCACTTGGGAACTGCGCTGTTCCTTCNGCTGCTCTCGGGACCTGCTGCCCATTGCCTCTTGGGGACCTGCAGCCACTCAGGGATCCCCAGATTTCTGCTTAATCCATTACACTCTCTCTCTTTTTCTCATGTGTGTGTGTGTGTGTCTGTCTGTCTGTCTGTCTGCCTGTCTGTCAGTCAGTCAGTCTGTCTGTCTGTCTGTCTGTCTGTCTGTCTCTGTTACTGCTTCTTCTCGAACTGACTATATAACCTGGACTATCCTCAAGCTTGTGGTGATATTACATGTGTGAACAACAACATCCCATTCTGAAACTCAAATTTTACACTGTTGTTTGAATTTTGAAATTTTTAGTCAACTATATCCAATTCATTAGCCTTATTAAAAAATTGAAAAACTAAGCTGTCTTCTCATATCTCAAATACTCACAGTGTTTACACTATCCGCATCCAATCAGTCCAGAAACAAAAGGACAGAGTGCTTCTGTGGGAGAGTCTGCGTTGAAAATTGAAGGTAACCACGCTCCATTTCTCTTTATCATGCCTATAATCCTTTATATGCTTTCCCCATACAATAAAAGGCAAAAATCTTTACAAACCATGCAGCAGCTTAACATGGAGGTATTTCATCTACTAACAGCGTGTATAACAGCTTATAATCACAAAGCTTATGAACTGTGTCTTTTGTAGAAAGTCAAAATTGTTTAAGTAAATGTGAAGTCACCATCCTCCAGTGATCAACTGATTACTCAGGAAATGATTTTACCAGCAGCACCCCATTCCTCACAGAGTCTATTTTCTTCTATTGTAAGAGCACTTTCAAATGTTTGATACTTGTCCTTGAATAACCGTTGCTAGTAGAAATCTCATCCAGTTCTTTTTAACCCCAACATAATATTTTATTAATTATTTAGGAATTTCATATGCTGCACCCTCATCAAACTTATACACATGAAACTCCATTCTTTTCACGAGATTAGACTTAAACTGGTATATGAAACATACATACACCTCTCTCTCTCTCTCTCTCTCTCTCTCTCTCTCTCTCTCTCTCACACACACACACACACACACACACACACACAGAAACATTATATTCCTATGAAATGTCCCAGGAAAAGCATTGTTAAAACATCTCTTTCTTTTTTCTTTAGTCTTCTCACAGTTCTTATGCACAGAAATTGACTTTCCTTTTTTATTCTATAAGTTATGGATTTATTTCACAATAGAAAGGGTCTCCATATCATTGACAAAAAGGATATTTTATCTACATATACCTCAGCTTCTGAAAAGGACTTTGTTGTTTTACGTATTCATCATAAAAATGAAAGGGGGAAGGAAAGAGGGGAAATTCTATGCCAGGAAAATGTCAGGGTATATATGTTGTTATATTTCAAATATTGCTTCAAATGAACTTATATGGCACTCTATGCCTCATAAATGCATTGTTAACAAAATTTTATGGAATTCTTTCTTAAAAGGTTCTATTATGTTCTTTCACTAATAATAATGTACTCCCAAAATAGTAGATGTTTTGTGTGGAAAAGAACCAGAGCCCTAGGTCCACAAACCACAAAACAAATGAGAAAATATCATTAATGATTTCAAGTATCACCCTTATCATATGCCCAAAGGGTACATTTATTCTGGAATATGAAGTGGCACCAGTGTGTTTGTGGACTGCACACTCAATCCCTAGACAATAAAGCTGTATGTGTATGCAGACCTCTCTTCTCACATAGTTAAGTCCTTGTAGAGTGAACTGCACTCTAGGTTTTGTGGTACTTAAAGTAAAACCTGACATGAGGATTTGCACCTTCATGAGTCTCTGAGATGCAACTAACCTGAGCAGACAGACTTCCACAAAGCACAGGATGACAGTTTTCCAAATCATATTGCACTAAGGCAAAGACAATCTAGTCCTGCTTTCTTTGGCCCTTACTCCTCTTTTTTGTCCATCACTTTCTTATCATCTCGCAAATGCTTTTCACATCATGACATAAGCACAGGATTCATCAATCTATTCTGGTTCTGAAGACTGATCAATTTCAAGTTTTTCTTTTGGTTTAGTCTAAACATTTTTTAAACAACCCCTTAGATACATTTTGCATTTAGCAAAAAAAAAAAGTCTTTGAAAACTATCTTTCAGGACTTAACCATTTTGAAAGTATCAAAAATGTAGAAAACCTTAAGCAAACCCCCGTCTTTACCTTCTTGTCTATTCCCACTTGTGCATGCAAATCACTTCCTTGACTCTAATGCACAAGTTACTCTAACTTTTATCAGAGAACAAAAAACAGGCTCTGAAGCTTTTTCAATATACTCAAATAAGAATCTCATTAAAAGCAAAAAAAAAAAAGAACTGTGGGAAGATAAGTACATCTTTAAAAAAATTTCCAGAAACAGTATACAATTAAACAGACATATGTGTTTTCCCCATATGAGTGACACACAATGTGTTATGGGGAGGGGGAATTCCAACCATTATATAGACTTTAAAAATGTTTACTATGAACGTCTGCCAGATATTCTAAATGAGTTTAAAATTAGTTTGGAAAAATATATCTACATCTCTTAACACTTTTAGTTGTTTGTGCTGAGAAAAAATACTCCTTCCTTGCTAGGCATTGAAACATATATAATCAGTCATGTGGTTGTAACACATCTGTTGTCTCTTTTCTAGGTTCAAGCAAAGAGACAGACAGATTTTAATTGGTAAATTGAGTGAACACATATAACCTCTGTATTTAAAAAGTGTCCCTAAATGACATTTGACAACAAGTGAAATGTGAATCAAGAAAATCAGAAATTAATTTAACAACAAAGATGGTCATTCAGTTGCAAAATAAATAAATTTAGAAAGGCAGGTTCAGATAGCAACCAAATCGCTTTATCATCTTAGAGTGTGCTTGTGCAGGTCACTCTCCAATAGGGTGGGCAGCCCTACATAGGCAAGGCCACAAGCAGTGTCCTGTGTGGCTTGCTTGTGTCCTGGAACCCTCCAGTGAGGGAAGGAAGAAACAAGCACGAAGCAAATCTGGCATCATCTGGGATTCTTCTACCACTGGCATCTGGAACTCAGTGTGTTTATGATGTATAACACAAGAGGAATAGTTGACTAGTCTAGATAGAGGTCTCTATAGGAAACAGTCTCAGGCTATAAAGATCCAAGAGGTGGATGCTGCAGTTGATAATATTTGCACAGGCAGATCAGTTGTTCATCTTCTGCTTTGTCATTCCTCTTGAGCCTGGTCCATAGAAATGTAACTTTGCCAATTGTCTCATGGATCCAAAGCCTTAGAGTCTTCCACATTGGTTGTGCACATCTCAAAATAAAAATTTACTCCATAGTCCACTCACTTAGGGCCTCCTCTGCTCCCTACAGCCATAGTCATAAACTGCTACAATAAGATTAAGTTTGTAGTGATGAGGTGAGCAGACCTGCTTTTAGTCCCAACCGGCTCCCGCATTGCTAGCTTATAACCCAAAATAACAACACACAAATTGTATTCATTTAAGCACTGCCTGGCCCATTA
>LOEQ01006115.1:86768-99287 GCA_001685075.1 Bramus lutescens
AATAACTTAGGGCTTTTCATGACAATGAGACACATCTGCTCCTGATAGCACCAAGCTACTTCCTGAGGATGATGAGCATTGAAGAGGCTCCTTATTGAGTTGGTTAGCCATTTGAGCAAAAAACTGCTCTTGCCTGGATTGTTGCATGAACTGGACATGAAGAACACACAGAGAGAGGACTGCTGAACTTGCCTAAAAGTGAAATGATCCTTCAGGGTTCCTTCTTCATTAAAGAATCTGTGAGAAATTCTATAGGACACAAAAGGAATTGACTAAACTGTCTTTGAAATTTCCAGCTTCATGGAAAAGTCTGCTGGATACTATGAGCCTGTAGGCTGAATATGGATGCCCCAATTGTACAAAAGCACTTTTGGTCACTGTACAGATAGTGAGATGTCTCTGTCAATTCTAGAGCTTTGGAAGTTGTTTATATTGCACTTCCAGTTTACATAGGTAATATTATATCCTTCTGAAATCCTTGATAGAGTTGAAGAATAGACAGATAGTTATAGTTATGGTTTTGTTTGTTATAAAAGATAAAATAGATATAAATATTGTAACTGTAATTCTTGATTGATAACTGTTTCGTTGTATGTAATTTTAATATGTAAAGTTAAAGCCTTTCTTTCCTTTTTAAACAGAAAAGGGGAAATGGTGTAGGAGGTACTTCTGTTTGTGTGTTGCTTTCATTGGTTAATTAATAAAGAAACTGCTTGGCCTGATAGGGCAGAATGGTCATTGTCAGATTGTATAATAACTTCTACAGCTCAGCTATGAAAAGGCATAGGACCAATCTAAAATATTGATCAAGAATTGAAAGCTAACCCCGCAATTTTGGAAAAAAAAAAACAAAAACAAAAAACCTCCTTCTTCCATTGTGTATGTGATGCCTCAGCTCCACCAATAAGCATCTTTTTCTCATGTATACCTCAGCTTTCACGTGAGGTGTTGTGATAGAACAGTGATCAACTCAGAGAGCACACTCTGAGCCAAGAAGCTTGAGCTCATATTTTAATTATGTTGTCTCAGTTGTGTGAAGTTGAGGAAATTACATAACATCTTTCATCTATGTTTCTTTGCATGTCAAAAAATATGATGGTAGATTGTAGTAGAAGAATTCTTCAAAGTGTTGTGTAACAAAGAAGATGGTGATTTTTTTGCAATGATTCATTCTATTCCAAACAGAAATGTGAACAAAGTTAATAGTGTATCATAAGTGTGGTATGAATCAAAAAGGAGAATTCAGTAAATATAAAGAATGATGCATGCACACATGTATGTATGGGCCGTGTGTGTGTGTCCCTCCCCTTACAGGAAATAGCAAACTTCATTTCAGTCATTCTCCCTTTTTCAATGTATGGTAAACAACTGAGTGAGTGAGATCCCTAAGATATCACACAGGAAAACAGCAGCTGCTGAGCAGCTGAGCATGTGTTATCAGTTTTCACAGATAGGCTATATAATTTTACAGACATAAATATGTAGTTGTATCCTTACATATTGTATAGCAAACTATTGAAAAGATGAGTGGATTAAAAATAGTGTTTATTTGTTTTCACAAGGGTCACTTAGGGATTGGTTAATCTAAGCTGGGGCTAATGGGACACTTCTGTACCCTATGTCCCTCTTTCTCTTTCTCTTCCTGGAAATAACAGGCTAGTACATGATGTTCCCATCAAAATGTCAGCTATGGAAGCAGATGAAAACAAACCAACAGGAGCTGTTTCAGACTATTGTTCTGAAGAGATAAATATTCACTTCCAAAGGCAATACTTTTGAACTGACTGAAAGACACCATGCTGAATTTACAACTAAAGGAGGAAAATAAACTATATCCATCTTGTGTAAAGAGTTCTAATGCATATGACAAAAAGCTAAAGCAGAGAGGCAAGTAAAAGTGTGGTTTGAAAACAGGGAAGAAATAAAAATAATGGAATGATAATGCTCTATGTTGTTCATTTGTCTTAAACAAAAGAAATAATACAGTGGGATTAGCAGAACATGTTATATATTGATAGTATGGCATACTGTGTGTCATAGATCTAAGCAGAGATGGCAGTAGAGGTAAGGGGAGGGGTGGGCAGAAGAAAAGCAAAACTAAGGATGTATGGGAAAAAAACCCTATAGAAGCACACTAATTTGTATACTAGTTGCAAATATAATTTTAAAACACAGAAAGCATTTGAACACAGATATCTTGTAGGGTCAGACAACAATTGCCCCATTAAGTCATGAGTCCTTAAAAATCTCAGTTTGGGAAACCTCACTATGAGGCCTAGAAGCCTCTCAGAGGCCTCCCAGAAATTTCCAAATTAACACAAGCCACTGACCTTGTTCTTGGTTTTCCAGAAGAACCACATGGGAAGACCATGTCACTAAAGACACACACACATTTGGTTGCAGGACATAGAGAAATCAAACTGGAATTGATGTGAAAATGTCCTCTCTACTGCCAGAAGGTGCTAGCTATGCAGGTCACTGAGGGAGAAAGGGTATCAGTAGATCCTATCAGACAACCTCACAAACTACAGTAGCAACCTGCTAGGCAAGAGCTGCTGCAATAATATCATGATGGTTATGAGGGTTCCTTAGTGAGATTTTTATTCCTGTGAAGAGACACCTTGACCAAGGGAACTCTTAAAAAAGAAAACATCTAATTGGGGTAACTAACTATCTTACAGTTTCAGAGATTCAGTTCATCATCATGGCAGGGAGCATGGCACCATGCCGTCAGACATTGTGTTGAAACTGAGAATTCTACATCTTTATTCAGAGTTAACAGGAAGTTGACTGAAAGTCACACTGAGGGAAACTTGAGAAAAAGAGACCTCAAAGCCTGCCCCCACAAAGACACTCTTCCTCTAACAAGACCACACTTCCTAATAGTGTCTTGCTATTTGGGGTCCATTTTCTTTCAAGCCACCACAGGGGGTCACCAAGTGCATTTGAATTGGAGCTGAAGCTTTGTCCTTGAAAGGAATTCCGGCCTTGCATTGTAAATCTGCTTGAAAGCTGATGCCTTGAGAAGTTACAAGTCCAGGGGCCAACCTGCTACTGCTGTTGTACTAAATTACTTTTCAAAGTGCCTTCTAAATGTTAACTCTTATGCCCATAGATGAGTGCTGCTCTCAACATTGGCCAAAGAAGCTTCTCTCTGCAGAGACCAGCAGCTGATGCAGAGGCTCACAACTAGTCTATGCCATCATCTATCTATCACCTTCACCCAAAATCGGGTTCAGGGAAAGGCCAGGGATCAGAATGCAAAGAACACAAGAGCTCGAGGGTGCGGGAAGTGCCGTAAGATTGCTGCCTTCTGGACAAAGCATGTCTGTTGCGCTCCAGAACTCGAACTCACTGCACCCAGGATGACCTGCACACAAGATCAAATCAACAAGATCAGTCAATATTCCAAGAGGCAGCACTAACTGGACCCTGAGAACTATTAACAAAACAAAAGAGAGGACATGAAGATGAAAGGGACATGTTGGGGACTCCCGAGAGCAGTGGGACAAGGGTGGAAGGAATATATATATATGAAATTGTTAGAGAATAAAAGATTTGTTGAGGACTATAGAGCAGCAGTTGTCATCACCTCATATGAGGATTTACATGTAAGCTTAAGTGGACTTATAGCTGAAATAGACAAGTTAAAAATAAAGGCATATTCCATAGACACATAGCACAATAAAGAAACAAAACCTGCTGTGCATGTAAGATCAAAAGCATTACTTCCTTTTAAAGTAAATTTCCTTTTAGAAGATTCTCATATTACACACGGCATTTTTTAATAAAATAATGTCATTTTCCTCATACCAATTCAAGTTCTATTTCTTTTTAGATTATTGGGCAGCCAACTATCTAGGAGCTAGATGGTGCCCTTTCTTGCCCTTTGCTAACATAAAACATAGTTTCTAAAACTTATTTTTATTTTCTATTCTGTCATTTCCTCACTACAGGCTTGCTTTCCCTTGGCTGTGTAATAAAAGCTAATCAAATGTAGCTGCTGAATTGTACATTGTGCCTTCAGTCTTAAAAGTTCCACTTTTGGGGTCCTTTTGTTAGAAAAGTAAGGTTTTTCATCTTTTCCTCCAGACATCTGCATTTTCTTTGCCCTGTGCAAAACCACGGTCTAAGGCATCACCTGAAACTGTGGAATGATGTGATACTCACTGGAATAGAAAGGTCATCTGCCATATGAGAGTATAGAATATACCTAATATTACCCAGCATTTGGGTCAAAAAATGCACTGTCTAATTTCCCCATACTTTGGAAAAAAAACTTAGAGAGCAGAAATTAGTAAAGGAAAACATATTAAGCATGTGTACTTCATGCTATGTTAGTATTATTTAAAAATACCTTCTTATAGTTGAGATAGTTTTGTAAGCAAAAGCATCAACTTATGGCCTGCAGATAAATCCTTCAACCACAGAGACAGTATGAGAGAAGAAAAGGGACTATAGAAAGAATTGAAAATAATCCATGAAATTCCTGTAGTAAGACCGTAACTGTCACTAATTAATATGAATACAAATGGATTAAATTTGCAGGTAAAAGACACAGAGTGTTGGGATGGATTAAAAACCTCAGGCCAACAATGCATGCTGCACAAGAGCCTGTTTCACCTTCTAAGACTGAATATGAAGAAATAAATTATCCTATGGAACTGGAATCAAAAAGAATATGATCGTAATCATAATTGCATCATCTAAATCAATTTATATAAAAACAGCCAATGAAACAGAATTGTAATGTCGAGGTTGTTTCTTCAACAATTACTACAAGTTCACACGATTGAAAGAGCAAATAACAATGGCCCTAAGGTAAGAACAGGTTCAGTGCAGGAAAGTAAGGAGCCTTACCCCAGTAGTGTTAGTAGGGACAGACATCCGAGATAAAATCAACAGAGAAACATGAAAGTTAACCGGCTGGACTCAGCCCTCACAGAACATTACCACCAATAACTACAAAACACGCATTTGCTTTCACAGGTTCTAGGAAGAATCATGTCCTTTCCTTTGCCACTTTCTAGATTTTATTCTTCATTCCTTCATTTAAGACCACCTCCAGCATCTTCAAAGCCCCTGCTTCTCAATTTATTTCGCTATTGTCTTGACATCTGATTATCACTCCTTTATGTGTGGCAATTCTGGATGACCCAGGGAAAACTGGCTGCCATCTTCTGACCTGAGTCCCCTGTGCAAATCTACTCTGTCATGTGAGACAACCTCACATGTTCCAGGTTCCAGAGAGTAAGACTTCTTTGGAGTAGCACATTAATCTAGATGTCATAATTAAATATGTCCCCCCATAAGCAAAAGCAAATTTAAAAGAAAAACCAAACACCTAACAAAATGAAGTCATAAGACAAAAAAAGAAGAAACTTGCTGTGTAATCTGTAATGTGGCTCCTCAAGGCACATAGTTTACCCTTTAGTCCTTTCATGCTTACTTGCAGTATTCTTCGCCACAAGTCTTCGGTCTGGCTGTAGCAAACTTTCTCATTGGACTTTCTTTTTACTGTCAGTCCCCAAATAATGATATTGAGTACCTTAATAATTGTGAAATCTTGCTAATTAGCTTATGCTTATTCCCAACTACCTCTTAGAAGTTAAATTAAACTGTTTCTATTAATCTACATTCTGCCACATGCCTCTTTACCTCTCCTCCATTCTCTATATCCAAATCTCTCTGTGTCTGATGGGCAAAGTCCTGCCTGCCTCAAACTCTTCCTGACTTCCTTTCCTTCTGGGAATTCCCACCTATTCTCTCTTGTCTAACTATTGACCATTCATCTCTTTAGCAAATCAATCAGAAAGTACCTTAGCAAAACCACATCTTCACAGTGTATGAAAAGATTATTGCAAATGATCTGGTTCAAAGCCTCTGGTTTCTGACACACCACTGATAATGTGTTCTTATGGCATCTCTTAGGTATCCTGTTGTTTTCCTGTCTCGTGGTGATCCTGCTGATTTGGATCTATAAGTTTGTCCCCTTCACATGCTCCAACAGTTGGTAGATTCTGTGGATGTTGGGGGTGGGCCAACTCATATCCCTGGTTCTGCATTTGGGTGGTAGCTGATTTAGTCAGCTCAATAGCTTTCCCTAATTGTCACTACCCAGGTGAGTGATCCACCATTGTCTCATCTAGTTCACCCAATGCAGCCTGCAGCAATGAGGCCCAATCCTCTTGCTTTAGGATCCTCAGATCCAGGTCCCCCTCACTCATCACAAGGGCAAGTTCTACCATTTTGTACAGGTAGAGTGCAGGGTCCATTCTCTCTTCTGATTGCTGTAGAGGGAAAGAGAGAGGGGGTGCAGAATCAGCTCTTCTGTTCTCATGCCTTCAGAACTGGCTTACCTGCAACATTGACAACAATTTCAATTCTAGTGTGCTGCCAAGAGGGGAAGCAAAGGCTGCTTTCTCAAGCACTGTAGCTAGTGAGTGTAGCTTCCTGGGCCATGCTGACAGTGTAAACTCTGACAATGTCTGGCTGTGGAGTATTTAAATGGGTTTGGAAGCAGAGTTCTACAACCTGCTTAATGGTGCAACATACACCAGCTCTATACTTGGAACTGGGGCAATGTACATGGCATGCAGAGGCAGTAAACAGACCTCCACCAGGTTTAACTGGGTGGTACAAACAGGAAAGGCTGTATTTGTCCTAGCAATGATGTAGCTTAAGTTTTCAAGAAGTACTTAGCATTTTAAGAAGCACTTCTGGTCAAAATATAATTACAGATACACAATAAAGGCAAATTCAGATGAAAAGGACCTCTAAATGGGTCACAAAGCTCAGAAGATATAAGATAAAGACTGTAGAGAGTCATAAAAGGAAGTAAATTGTTTAAAAAAACAAAGTCTTTAAAGAGACAGAGTACAGACAGTCATAGATTAAAAGGAATAAAGAAAAATAAGTCATGTAAAAATGGAAAATTCACAGAGAGTCTGGATTATGTATACTATTGTGTTTTCTATGAATTTTTGATTGTGAATGAGCTAAGTACATAGAGACATTTCATTGTACAGACTATTAAACTAAACCAGAATATATACTTTAAAGGTATCTTGATTTCAAAATATGTGCCTAAGGATATGTTGCTTTGGAAAATAGGGTCTGCTATTGTTTCCACAGAAGATGAAAACCTATGGATTCCTTCCAGACTAATGTGGTTTGATGGCCCAAACCCCCGAAAGGTTGCCATGAACACCCTCAAAAAAGACTTCATTGAACAAAAAGCAGAAAGTAGTTCAGAGAGAACTATGCCCAAATACCCTAAATGATTGTTTATAAATGTTTATTTACATTTAAAAGGGGAATATACTATAGAGATTTGCATTGGTATGGATGTTGATTTATTGATAAAATTTACAGTCAATTTTGTTGTATGTATATTTCTGTTCTTGATTAAGGTATTGTGTTTGTGAAGCTCATTTAAAAATGTAGTGTATAATTAAGAAATATAGGTTAATAGATAATCATCTATAATAGTCAAGCTCACAGTCATGTTATTTAGATTTCTAGATGAACAGAGATATATTTCAGATGGATAGGCAGTCTTCAAACCTTTCAAAGACAACAGAATATGGCATTTAAAATGTTTAAGAACATAGGACTTCTCATGAAAATGAGACATGTCTGCTCATGGCAGCACCAATTACTTAAAGAGGATGATGTGCATCAAAGAGGCTTCTTATGGAGTTTATTAGCCATTTGGGCAAGAAACTGCTCTTACCTAGACTGCTTGATGAAGTGGATATGTAGGACCCACAAAGAAATGACTGCTGAACTTGTCTAAAGGTGAGTCAATCCTTTGGGTTTCCACTTCATAAAAGAGTCTGCCAAATATTCTGCAGGACACTGAACAAAACAACTGATGGACTTTGCCATTGCAAGGCAGAACAGATCTCCAAATTTCCTACTTCATGGAAAAGTCTACTGGATATATAGGCCTGTGGACTTATGATTGGATGCCCCAACAACACAGAAGAACTTTGGGTGAATGTCCAGCAATAAGATGTCTCTGTCATTTCTAAAGTTTTGGAAGTTCCTTACAATGCACTCACTTCCTGTTTACTTAGGTAATGCTATATCCTTCTGGAGTCTTTGATGGAGTTGAAGAATATGTAGTTATAATTATAGTTTTTCTTAGTTATCATGAAAGATAAAGTAGATATAAATATTGTAACTGTAATTCTTGCTTAATAACTGTTTTGTTATATGTAATTTTAGTATGTTAAAGTTAAAACCTTTCTTTTTATTTAAACAGAAAAGGGGAGGTGATGNTGTAATTCTTGCTTAATAACTGTTTTGTTATATGTAATTTTAGTATGTTAAAGTTAAAACCTTTCTTTTTATTTAAACAGAAAAGGGGAGGTGATGTGGGATTCCTCTCTTTATGCTGCAAATACCAATGGTTAATAAAGAAACTGGCTTGGCCTGATAGCGTAGAGTAGAACTAGGTGGAGAAAGCTAAACTGAATCCTGGGAGAAAGAAATGTGGAGTCAGAGAGAAGTCATGGAGCCACGTCAGAAACAGGTATGCTAAAACCTTGCTGGTAGGCCATGACCCTCATGGTAAAATATAAAATAATGGAAATGGGGTAACTCTAGATGTAAGAGCTAGCTAGTAATATGCTTAAGTAATTGGCCAAGCAATGGTTCAATTAATACAGTTTCTGTGTGGTTACTTTGGGAGTCTGGGTGGCCAGGAAGCAAACAAGCAGATGGTGCCCAGGAACATTCTAGTGGCCTCCCTACAACAAGTGAGAATCAGGACTAGCTCTCCCACTCTTATGATACCAGAACCATCAGTGAGGAAAAGATGTCCCCTTGTGACAGATGAGAGAGCTGGTCCTGGGATACTACAATTTAACTAGACAAAAATTTTAGGTTCTACCTTGGGACTACCATTTCTTATGTTATGGGATTTTTACTCTGTTTACAGCATCAAATATGGATTTTTTTCCTCTGAAGTAGCCTTGAATTCAATAGTGGAATGATTGGTTACCTACACCCCATAACAGTTATGCACCATTATATAAGCATACATTTGCCTGTGAGGCTGATGATATAGTCTATAGGATTCACAGCTGGATAAGACCATTGTTGTCATAGACTTAACATTTTACCTAGTTTGTAAAACTGAATCTACAAAAAAATATGTTAACTTCCCAAAAGAATTATAAAATCATAATATACATAGAAATCATGCAAGAATATGACTTCTAGGGACCCTTAAGGATCTTTCTAGGAAGAAATTTCTCTACATATATTAATACTTTGAGATAAACTAACAATCATAAGAATATCCTGTTTTTGCAATTCAAACCTTTTAAAGAATAAATTGTGCTTTAAACCATACATTTTCTAAAATATCCATATTACAGTAATCATTATTTTATAACTATTTTGTTCACTAGTTATTGTTAAGTGCTTTTTAAATGCCAGAAATATTTGAATAAAGATACAAGAAACAATTCCCAATCCTTTCAAAGTTCATAAAATATCCTGAATATTATACATATGTATATAACACATACAAACACTCAATACTTTTAATTAAGAAAGGAAATTTGTGGGCATAATCAAGTAAACTGTCATGAAAATTTGAAATCATCTGTATACATCACAATGCTGTAACCCTGAAATCAATATGTGGTTATAAAGCCAAAATTATTTTACTAATGAAAGAGAGAAACCAAGAAACATTTTTGTCTTAAGAACATGAACACTTACTTAGAATACTGAAACTATAATGCAAGCCCTGCATACTTGACAGGAGAGATGGGGGAGCTTGTGTGAAGATAATTCTTGGGATTGAATATTGATTATGACAGTGATGCTATTCTTGGATGTCAACTTGACTGTAATGGCTATGCTTAGAACTATGACTACATCTAGAACTACCTAAAGCACAAGCTGCTGGGTAGAGCTGAGAGGCTTATTTTTCTTAATTAAACCACTTGAAGTATGAATACCCACTTTTAATGCAGATCTTGTGATGCTGGAAGATCCATCTTTGATTTGATCTACACCTTCTTCTGGCAGCCTTTATAAAGGATGTAGAATAAGGAAGCTTGCTTTCTTTGCCTGCCTTCTCTCACTCTCACTGGCAAGTCCATTCTTTAACTGGCATTACAGCCTACTTTGGTATTCTGTTGTCTACTGAAGACCAGCTGAGACATTCAGCCTCATAGATTGAACAAATACTGGGTTCTTGAAACTTCCATTTGTAGACAGACGACTATTTTGGACTAGTTGGACCACAATCTGTAAGCCATTCTAATAAATCTGTATTTATTAAGAAGGAGATATATATATATATATATACAAGCTCTGTTCCTCCAGAAAATCTTGACTAATACAAAGACAAGAAAAGAAGGATAAACCAAGTGCATTTGTTTGACTACCAAATCCTGCCTATACTTTTGATGTTTTGGTTCAAAGTAGGCAAAGTTGTTAGTACTGGTGCATCTGTATTGACCTGCCTTTGAGGTTCTGACAGGCTACATCGTCAGCTGTAGCCACTAAGAGTACCTCCTGCACTCATTCACTATATTACCTTTCAAAAGGGCTCTGCCCACCTCCCATCTTTCCCTTTCTTTCTCTTTCAGTCTCCATGACTGTCTTCCCCTCCCCGCCCCCCTCTCTCTACCTCTGCCTCTCTATCTCTCTCTTCTCTTCTGCTGTTTCTGTCCGCAGAGGCCAGTTTCCCCTTTCTGTCCTTTTATGTTCCCTTTCCCCTGATTTTTTTTAAAAAGTCTTCCACGTGAACCCTGTCTCATGGCGTCTTTCTTTCTTGTGCCACTTTTTTTTTTAATTTACAACCAAAATTCCTGTCATTCCATAAGTCTGACACTTTTTTTTCTGTTGATAAGATTGTTTGGGTAAATATGTTGTGTGTAAATTTTCCAGTATTGCCAGACATTTCAGATACCAAAGTCTCCATCATATTACTAAGTATATAAGTTAGTTTCTGTCTAAAGGAAAGATCACTTGTTAATAGCATTAAATAGTTCAGTGACAAATCAAGTTTGAATAGTGACAACACACAGCTAGTAAATTCAGCAAAAAAAAAAGTCCATCAAAGGCCTGTCTCCAGTGTGGGAAGGAATCACTGAGATGTGTATCTACCTTCTGCCGTTTAGTATCTTTTTTTAAATTTAAAATATCTCATTCTGAAGTACGAAATAAAACACACAATGTAAACAGCATGATTAAATTACTTAATCATTGATACATTGCAACTGTGTCCTCAGGTCTATGAATGGTAGCCATTGATGTTATTTAGCATATATATCCCTTTAAACTTCAAAATGTTACTCAAACTGTGAGTCATGACTCCTTTGGAGTGAAATGACCCTTTCATGGGGGTGGCATATCAGATATCCTGCATACTAGTTATTTACATTACTATTCTTACTATAGCAAAATTACAACTATGAAATAGCAACAAAATAATTTTATTTTGGGGGGTCACCATAACATGAGGAACTGTATTAAAGAGCTTTATGAAGGTTGAGAATCACTGTTTTAAAGTAAGTTTCCTGATATTAACTTAAATCTGAAGCTTAGCAATTTTATGATACTTCTTTCCAGTATAGTATCACATTCTTGCCATGAAAGAAAAGTTTGACATTCTATGGGGTCTCATATTTCCCAAGAATCAGATTGGCTGCCTTAAATTGAATAAGTTGTAATAAGCACTTGGAAAAGCATCACAAAAGTCACAGTTTTTGAGAAAGTTCTTAAAAGTACACAGCTGTTGGGCCTCTGCTTGAAAGGCCAAATGCTACAGGTAACACATATGGGCATCTGATATCTTCCAACCTCAAAATTGGGTTTGTAATGCTATAATGTGGTGATCTCTTGTTTGTGGAAATAAAGCTTGCCTGAAGATGAGAAGGCAGAGCTAGCCACTAGCAAACCATGGATGTCTGGAGGTATAAATAGACAGCCAGGAAGTGATATGGCTGGGAGGAGAGAGAAAGTGATAAGGCAGAAAGAAACAGGAACTCAAGTCTCTTTTAGGCTAGGAAGTTGAGAGGTATGGTGACTGGTTTTGCTCCTTTATCTCTCTGATATCTCAGCCTTTCCTGCAATATCTGTCACCAGGTTTTTAATATTAAGACCTATTAGAACTAGTGATTTACTATAAATTAGACATAAGCATGTGAAAAGTTAAATTGAACAGCAGAATGTAAATAACTGTCTAATACTTAGTATGTTTTGCTGGGGTCTTGTTGTTGTTTTTCCAGATAAACCAATTAATCAATCCCTTCTTAAGGACACAGAGCACTATAACTCTTCTATTGAACTTTCCATATGGAGGATGGAGAAATAAGGGTGACAAATGGCTCCATTAGCACTGCCTACAGAAATACTTCAGATGTTTTCTCTGGTTCCTAGAGGAAATCTGACTCAGAAGAATGTGCCTTGGATAAAGTCTTGAGTTCAGAAATTAATAAAAAGAAATCACCATTAAAATAGTCACCACTTACCAGTAGTTTTTTTTTT
>LOEQ01006115.1:99298-112534 GCA_001685075.1 Bramus lutescens
GGTTTTTTTTTTTTTTTGGAGCTTCTGACTTGGGTGTTTGTGGTTGTTTGTACACAGAACATCACAGATGTCAAAACACAACCAGCGAAGCTTCAGCCACAGAGGTTGTAAGGTAACTCTAAGTGTCAAGTTCTTACGTCTCTTCTCCATGCAGTTAACATTCTTAGAAAAGTGCTGGAGTTCAAACCTAGAGCCTTGAACATACAAGAGAAAAACTCTACCACTGACTTTAGCCCCTTTTTCAATTTAAACCTCAAACATCTTGTTAAGAGGCTACACTTCTGAAACATTGGCTAAAGTAGTTAGACAGTACATAATAAATGGCAAAGTTGCCAAGCTAATCATTCCTTCTTCACTCATCATTCAATCCATATTCAATATGCTTATTTACTGTATTTTTGACATCTCATATTACTCTTCTTCATGTGTTGGTGATAAGTAATACAAATGAACTTTATCTGCTTTCATAAGGTGAATGTTTGAAGAAATCTGTTGGTAGTGACACTAAGCAAGCAATTATGGGGAAGGACCAGAGTTCACCAGTGACAAGACAGCAATGAGCAGAGAGGAATAGAAACAGGCAGTGGAGACTTTCTGTATATTAAAACTAAGCAGAAGTACAGCTTCAGAGATAGAGAAGTTAGTCCACAATTGTCAAATTGGAATTCAGGCTGACTTCCAGGGAGAAAAAAAAAAAAAACTATGGTAATGGAACTCTTTACAGCCTTTCCCAGAGCAGGGCTTATGAATTATGTAGAACATCGTCACAACAACTGGTGAATGACCAATGTCGAAAAAGGGAATGTGTTGAAATAGACAACTAAAGTTGTCATGACAAAGTCTCCTCTGGTACAATAAGATTAAAATTCTCCGACAAGCCACACAAATCTATCAGTGTGGATCACACATTATGTGGCTAGTTTATGCACCTGGCTGCTAATTAAATCAGCCTTTCTGATCAGGTAAACAAGGGAATAAAATGTTACAGAATTTATCAGTACTTGTTTTAAAATGAAGAAGAATAACTTAAAATAAGTTTTTAGTAGTAAGGAACAGTTAGCTCAAGAGAATATTGAAAAGATGTCCTGAGCTAGTATCGGTGCAGAAATCTAGAAAGAAATATATCCAAATCATATCACTGTTTTGTGGAAGAAGTCTTGAAGAAAGAACTTTTTCATAACAAAGTATATTTTAATTTACCAGACTATCTTAATATTGTAAGAGGAGGGGTCCCTTTGTTTCAGCCACCCAGCTAGCTTATACCTGAAACAATCACACAGAAACTGTATTAATTAAAACACTGCTTAGCCCTTAGCTCTAGCTTCTTATTGGCTAACTCTCACATCTTGATCTAACCCATATCTATTAATCTGTATTTACCACGAGGTCATGGCTTACAGGGAAGGGTTCAGCATGTCTGACCTGGCAGCTCCATGGCTGTTCTCTCACTCTGCTTTCTTCCTCCAAGAATTCAGTTCTGTCTTCTCTGCCTACCTAAGTTCTACCCTATCAAAAGGCCAAGGCAGTTTCTTTATTCAACCAATGAAAGTAACACATAGACAGAATGACCTCCTACACCATCTTAATATCATGATGGAAGGAAATACTACAAAAGAACAACATGGAGGGAGTGTAAATAGAAGCAGGAATGGGGATATAAAGATAGAAAAATGATCCAAGTCTAAGAAAAAAAAAGCAAGAATATCTGTTTCTCAATTGAGAAACATCAAATGGACTAGGTGAGTAGAGTCTAAAAATGTGAATATATTAAGGAAGATATAAAGTTTATTTTCTGTTGAAATTTATTTTCTACAAAATGGATATGAATATTAAATATCAAAGTACAATAAAATCAAGTAGAAATAAATGCTATGAAGGCCACAAAAGCATAATGAAACAGTGAATTCCTAGATGTCTGTGTGGGACCTGAAATGGAATTGTCAGAGAGCTTCTCTGGAGAGAATGAATGATGATAAGCCAGCCACGCTGTTTCTGGGAGAAGTGATACAAAAGAATGGAAAGTTCCCAGGGATCTTTATACTGCTGCGATGGCTGTCATGCATTAAGACTAGCCAGAGAAATCAGTGAGGCTGGAATGCAAGGAAGAGGCATTTGAAGCAAATGAAGTCACAAAAGGAAATTCCATACTGGATTAGGAAGTACGAGTTTGGCTAGACCAAAAAGTCTTTACATGATTCCAAGATAACTGCAAAAGTTCAGATGTGATTTGGAAGACTAATACTGAGGCTTCACATTTCTTCATTCATCTATACATTTACACATACATACCTACATAGACACACATACATACATACTGGGAGCAAGATAAAAGGTTCAGAAAAATTATATATATATATATATATGTGTGTGTGTGTGTGTGTGTGTATATATACACTATCATTTCAATATACAGATAAAATGTGATCATATCAAAGATATATCCTTAAAATAGAATTGGAAGAACTGCTTCTAAATTCAGTACCAAATGTAAGAAAGGATATCAAGCAAAGGATAGAATCAAAGATCAGAGTGACAGAAAGAAAAAGAGAAGCCATGTGATAAAGATAATAAAACTGTGTCCTTTGAAAACAAACTGAACTTCTTCTTTGGATTCAGGTGTACAATAGTAGCTACAGAAAAAATAAACTGGAAGTTTCTTTGGCTTTGAAAACATATGAAGCCATAGAGAAGTCTACAAGGGTGGTTAAGGATAATATCACAAACTCACCTTATTAAATGGATGGAACTAGAAAAAAAATCATTCTGAATGATGTAACCCAGAACCCAAATGTGGATGTTAACTATTAAATCAGTGATAAATAAACTGCAATCTATAACACCACAGAGGTTATGTATAGAGTAAATAACTATGGGGGACAGAGAAATATCCTTAGGAAAGGAAGATAGTTACAGATGGATTTGGGACTGGAACACGATGATGAAGCAGGAAGGGTAAGGGAAAGGGGAAAGAGGAAACATGGAGAGAGACAGCTAAAATAAAGGGACATTGTGGGTTAGTATGGAAAACTAATTGGGTGGCTGAGTGTCCTACCTCCAAGGCTTGAGAAAGAAGTGTGTCACTGTGGGTATGGCGTAGAGGACTTCTATTCTTAACCTGCTCCCAATATCACCACCCACTTCCTCTTGTCTACATATAAAGATGTAGGTAGGACACTCAGCTCCTCCAGCACCATGTCTGCCAACATGCTGCCACATCCACCCATAATGATAATGTAATGAACCTCTGAACTATAAGCCACCCAATTAAATGTTTTCCTTTATAAGAGATGCTGTGGTCACGGTGTCTCTTACAAGCAATAGAAACCCTAAGACAAATGTACTGATGAAGACAACACCTATACAACTCTTTAAATACGGAAATATCTGATGCCTAAATAAAGACTTCACCCCTATGTTATAACATCTTTGGTACATGAAAGCACTGTGCACACTACCAAAGGACAAATCAAAATCTCATCTACAAATGGTTTGATCTGCAATGGTGTCCTGCCTCCTAGACATGCTTGTGCAATGGTGGTACAAACTACAATGTGGAACCAAAATGGTGACACAGTCTGGGAGTAACCAACCAATATCTGATTTGACTTAAGGCCAACTCCATGAGATAGAACACATGCCTGATGCTGAGTGGGTGATCAAGAAACCCAGGGTAGATAGCCCAGGCATCCAGGCTAAAACAAAATCCTATTGTTCTACTAAAAGAATGTAGCAACAATATAACTACTAATGACATTTTGCTATATTCGTAGATCAATATCTTGCTCAAGATTCCTCCTGCTGCAATGAGAACAAATATAGTGAGCCACAGCCAGAAAGTATAGAGGAAGTGAGAGACCTTGGAACACTCAGGCCTAAATAGGCAATCTTCATCAATCCCTTTCTTCAGAGTTCCCAGAATCTTGCAGAAGAGGAGGCAGAAAGAGTGTAAGAGAAGACATCAAGGAAATAAAGTCCTCTAAATCAACAGGACTGATGTACATATGAACTCACAGAGACTGAATCAGCATTCACAGTGTTGTTTTAAGCAGATGTTATGTCTTCCTGTTTAATGTTTCATGGGATTCTTCAGTATGTGAATGAGTGGATGTCTGCATCTGTATCTGTTTCTGGTGACTTTTCTGGAACTCTTTTCCTTCAGCTTGTTTGCTTTGTCCTATTCTGATGTGTTGGTTGTTAATTTACCTTATTGTGTTTTATTTATCTTTATTATCATGCCATAGAAACTTGTTTGTTTTCTAATGAGATATAGAAATGGAAGCTAGATGAGAGGAGAGATGGGGAGGAAATCGGAGAGTAGAGGAAAGGGAAACCACAATCAGGATACATTATGTAAAAAAAGAAAATCTATTTTCAACAAAAGGAAAGAAATTCAGCTTAAGTTGTGATGTTCAGAGCTCATAAGATATAATTCCCAAATAATTGTGCTTTCTTGCCTGATCCTATTATGTGATCAGTGATTGGCTCACTTCCTTTGCCCCCTTCTCACGGAAGTGTCATGACTTTCCTAGCTAGTCACTCTAAGCTACAGTCCCTAATCATCTCGCTGCCAAACTTAGTATCAGTTTGTTTTGATCCTAGCAATAATTTAATAGATCCCAGTTAACTTCCAATGTGATGTTGGTTTCTATGAATTAAAGTGCCAACCATTTTTGCAATGGACCATTTAAACAAAACTTTCTTGTTTTAGAAACTAGTTGATTAAAACCCATATAAAGATTAAAAAATTGCTACCCCTCCTCAATCTCCTCTTCCTTGTCAGTAGAGAAGCCTTTAGAAATGGAATGAGATACAAAAAAAAGTCTTTTAACTTAATTTTAACTCCATTCTGCAGAATGATAGTTCAGTTAATGAATACCAACTCTCTTTTTTTTTAATGAGAGGAATTACATTTACCTATCTGTGCACCGAATAAGGGATTTTAAAAATCACACCTTTAAGTGACAACTTTGGCAACATTTTCTAGGAAATTTCCTATAGCAATATTTGCCTGAAACATGGTCTTTTAATTTAAGCGCTGTTTGTAAACAAGAAACTAGAACTTTATGAAACCAATAATTCCCAACTTACTTTAGTTCACTTTAATGGAGAGAAACTCACAGTGATCCCACTGAAATCAGAAACAAGACAAGGTTTTCTACTCTCTCCATATGTATTCAATATAGTTATTGAGGTCCTAGCTAGAACAATAAGACATCAAAAGGAGATCAAAGGAATACAAATTGGAAAATAAGAAGTCAAACTCACACTATGTGCTGATGATATGATAGTTTACAAAGCAACTCCAAAAATTCTACCAAGGAACTTCTTCAACTCATAAACACTTTCGGTAATATAGCAGGATACAAGATTAACTCAAAAAAAAAATCAGTCGCCAAGTAAGAATAGCCAAGATGAAAAACACTGATAATAATTTATGCTGGAGAGGTTGTGGGGAAAAGGGAATGCTCTTGCATTGCTGGTGAGAGTGCAAGCTGGTACAGCCCCTTTGGACATCAGTTTGGTGATTTCTCAGAAAATTAGGAAACAACCTTCCTCAAGGCCCAGCCATACCACTTTTGGGTATATACCCAAAGGATGCTCAATCATACCAAGGACATGTGCTCAACTGTGTTCATAGCAGCATTTTTTTTTGTCATAGCCAGAACCTGAAAACAATCTAAATGCCCCTTTACCTGAGAATGGAAAAGGAAAATATAATACATTTACACAATGGAGTACTACACAACAGAAAAAAATAATGGCATCTTGAAATTTATGGGCAAAAGGATGTAGTTAGAAAACATCATATTGAATGAGACCCAGAAAGACAAATATCATATGTTCTCACTCATAAGTGGCTTTTAGACATAAAACAAAGAAAAAACAGTCTATAATTCATAATCCCAAAACCTAGACAACAATGAGGACCCTAAGAGAGACATACATGGGTCTAATTGACATGGTAAATAAAAAAGATAAGATCTTCTGAGTAAATTGGGAGCATGGGGTCCATGGGAGAGGGTAGCAGGGAGGGGAGAGTAAGGGAGGGGAGCAGAGAAAAATATATAGCTCAATAAAATCAATAAAAAATAAAAAAATAAAAGCCTAGGAGATCTTAAAAACTTGGGGGGTCTCAAGAATTTATTTAGGTATGGGATAGGGACTAATACTCACTTATATGAAGTTAAGATGCCACCATTGATCCAGCTGCCTTCGTATTGTCATTTTGTCCAGGGGAAAAGAGCACTAACTGTGAGCCAACTCTTCCCTACCCGCTCAGCTCTGACCACCCAATAGAGCACGAGAGTAAGAGAGCTCATGAACTCAGCTTTTAAACTGTGTTGTAGGCAGGCAAGACCATGCCCTAGGGCTTTTTTCTGTATAAGAAGGTTATAATTTTAACATAGCACTATTTACAATAAGAATAACTATTGAGTTTTGTGCAGGAGAAAAAAAGGTAATAACATAAAAAATGAAACTATACCCACCAAGAGCAATATCAAGTATGCAAAATATACTACATATCCAGGTCATAGGTAACTGATGCAAATTACAGAGATTATTCCAATAGCTTTCCTATCCTGGACCTAATATACTCTAGCTAAGATGTGAGAATATTGCAACTGTATTTATCTAATCTTCAACCACATCAAAGACCTGAGAAGAAAAATAATATTGCCTGAGTAAGCAGGAAGTGCAAACAAATGACTTCCAAAAGAGGCAAGAACTGACAGAAACAGCTGGCTACCTGGAGAGTCACCCAAAATCTCTCTGCAACCTTGGGGCAACCAACTTTGGCTATAGGCCTAGAATATCTGACAGAACTTATACAGAAGCAAGAAAATTCAAAAGACTGTTCCACCCTAACTTGGCAAAATTTAGTAGTTTTTTTTTTCCTTGTATCCTGCTTGTTTGGATTAGACAGCTTGTTTAGTGTCAGAAGTCAAAGCAAGGGCAGTTCTTTGCCCAATAAGCCAGTTTTGCCAAGAAGAAAACAGGCTCTATGAAATGTCCATCATTCTCATAGCAGTAGATTGGTGCTGCAGGTTCAGTTGTATCATACTTCAATATAGTTCTAAGTTACTAAAACACTAGCTATCATATTCTGTAGCTCTTTGAAGTGTTTGAAGATTACATATCTATATGGAATACATCTCAAAATTGTGGCAATATATGAAGATATCTTAATCAGAGATAGAAATGTATAGCCCATGATGACAAAAATATCATTAATTTGCATCAATATACAAAATATTTTAAACAGAAGTAGAAACATATATACAGCATGACAAAAATAATTTTACATTTATATCAATATACAAAAATATCTTAAAAAGAAACATACACAATATGACAAATATAATTTTGAATTTATATCAATATACAATTTATATTAATAATAAAAAATAATTTTACTTTTGTATCAATACAAAAGAATCCCTCCCAATGCAAATTATTTAGAACTAATAATTGTTAATATAGTTTACAAGTAGATACATTAATCTATGTTATTATACCATCCTATGTGTTCTCCCCATTTTTAAGCCAAATGAGATTCCTGAGTCAAATTTTTATTATCCTGCCCTCAAACCCATAACAACATATTACAGCCCTTTACAGATGATAATTATCCATAACCCTGAGAAGGACCAAAAACCCATCTGTCCCACCTATTGGGAGAGGGGGTTACCTTGTTCTTAGAATTGATTCCTACTGTCTAGAGGGGTGATGATATCTCTATTGGATCCTGTAAAAAAAATCAAAGCAATGGGTAAGCCTCAAGAGGACTAGCTATATCTTTGGTAGTCAGTCTCTAGTAAAGGGTAAGGCTTATCTGAAGTTCTTATCTGACGTTCCAGCTAGAGTCTTATAAGAAGGTAGACTATCTCATCTAGCCACCTTGGAGTTGTCTTGAGCAGTTTGTAGTCCAAAACCTATCTTTGAGTGGTATTTATTGGCTCAATGACAATATTATGGATCAGGTAGAATCATTGTTGTGAGGCCCCATCTTCTTTCAGAGACTGCTGTTAGAAAAATGTATTGTTCATTGTGGAAAACTTAACATTATTAATATCAAAACAGAAAGTTAAAATTTTAAGATATATATCCAAAGACAGGTTCTAGAGAGTCAAAAATAAGGAGGAGGGGAAAGATATTTGTGGAACAGTAGTCCCTAGGTTTTGATATTTTTCTGTCCCACACCAGGTGATAGGAGAAAGAGACTCTGAATGTTTCTTTTGACAGCATGCTTGGATTTAGAGGAGAGAGCTACACTCCAGGTGCAAAGTCAGCTTTATTTTTTAATTCAATCAGGACAACATTTTTGAAAAATAAAGAGATATTAATTTTTAGGTAGTGAAATTTTACCCTTTAAGGAATATTGATAATACCAGGTCATGCTTTTCTCTGTTTGGTGATTTTTCCAGACAGTTTTTCAAGGTATTGTCTTACTGAAGATGGGTGTTTCTATTTTCCTGTAAACACAGAAAAAAACAGAACAATGCTCTGACATTCAGTTGGTAAGTTTCCTTCAACATTTAGAATTGTCACATCAGTTGATGAACTATTATTTCTCCTTATGAAGATGTTTCTCCTGTTCCAATCAAATCCTTATTAATCTTGATTTTATCCATAGCTCTTCTCCTATGGAAACAACCTAACACATATCCTGTTTTCCATTTTGAGCTCAATGTATCCTTAAAGTATATAGAATGATTTATTTCAGTAGTCTTTTTCTATTGTTCAGTGCCTCTCCTCAGCTGTCATTTCCTTCTCATTAGTGTTTAGAAAATTTAAGGTTAATAAGGCATTATGCACAGAGCAAGCAGGTAGGGGGAGAAAGGGTTCAGGCAGGCCACATGGCTGCTGTGGGCTGATGGCACAAGCAGCTGTTGGGTTATCCACAAATGTTGAACACCAGTTGTTATGTGAAATCACAGGAGTCTCAGGAATGTATTTAGGTATAGAATAGGGTCAAACACTCACAGATATGGAATCAATTAGATGCCACTGCTGATCTGGCTGCCTTTGTCCAGTTGTTCTGACAAGAGGTAAAAAGTACTAACTGCAAACCATCTCTCTGCGGCCTGTTTCTCTCTGACCACCCAAGAGAGCCAGAACAAGAGGGTACATGACCTTCTCCATTGACTTTTAAGTTGTGTCATAGGAAGACAAGATTAGACCCTAGGGTTTGCTGATCCAAAAGTCATTGGTTAAATGGATCAAAATCACACCACACTTACACAGTTTAAAAATTTAAGATCTAAGAGCTAGTTAAAAAGAAGCCCAATCTATAGGCCAAGCTTTCGTAATTAATAAAAAGGTTTTATGTCTTTATTTGGGACTGGAACTACAGAAAAAAACTCATTACAAATTTTTATTGTCATATTACCACACATGACAGTGTCACTAGGCCTTTATTCACTGTTTAATAACTGCTCAGTGTTACAGAGTTTGACAGAACTTTCCTTGGTCTTCGTGGTCTATTGTAGTTCTAACTAGTATTTGACAATGTGATCCCTAAAGTCAGCCCAACTTCAATCCACTTATGGCACAAAGATTCCCTTAGACTTATTTTTGACATCATTCTTACTTCAAGATATAAATATTTTACCAGTTGTATGTGGCTTTGTGACAAACTAACTGAATATTTAATCAGTAAACAGCAATAAGTATGTATTATCTCATGCTATGTCATGTCAAGAATTCTACATATGTTAGCTGGCTCTTCCCAATGTAACTGTCTCCTATCAGTTTGAAATCAAAATGTCATCCATGTCATTTCAATCACCTGAGTGACTGACATGGGATCTATCTACCTTAAGATGGCTCAGTCAACTGATGACAAGCTATTGCTGGCTGTTAACCACAACCTCAGTTCCTTATTTTAAGAAGTTTTCCTCTGGCTTCTGATGTGTCCTTCTGGTATGGAGAATTACTTTCCTCAGGAATGCTCAAGAGAGCATGGCAGTAACAATATTCTCCTTTGAAACTAAAATCATAACTGCCATTTGCTGTTGATTTCTGTGACATGTTATTGGTAACATCAGTTAGGACCACTTTATTTCAAAGAGCCCTACATAATGCTACACCAACAAACAAGAATCAGAAAGGATGGGGAAAGATCTTACTTAATCTACTTGTAAGCTACCTTCAAACACTCTGAATCTGGAAGCTCTATGGACCTAAGTTTTTAATCAAAAATCTCATATATTAATATAATGCATTTTTGTTAAATCAACCCCCATTTTCTCCCACCCAATACCTACCCTAGCCCTCCACATCCTTTCCCTCTCAACTTTAAAGGCTACTTAGGTCATTTAGTGCTGACCCTGTGTGCGCATTTATAGAATCATCTACTGGAGCATGGATAGCCATTTAGGGACTGCATACCTGAAGAAAACTAACTCATCCTCCAGCAGCCATCAGTTGCCAATAGCTTCCTACCTAGGGGGGAGTCTAGTCTGAAAGGGTTATTTGAGAGCCAACTACTTACTACACATATCCAGTCATAAAGGATTTTTAATTCTTTCATTTGGAAAGACAACATTTTATCCCCTTCCCCAAATTGTAGCTATTTTGCTACATGTACCTGTTGAAGATGCTAGATTCTTTCAGATGACCTTTTTGAAAAAGAAAATATGTCTCACTGTTGGTCTTCTACATACTTTCCTAAAATTGTGTCCAGATAATGCAAGATCATATCAATCCAACTCAGCTTTCTTGGCAAAAACAAGTTGTTATTTAGTTCCCCCAGAGAGGATTAAGATGCCAGGCAACAACCCAAACATCCTTCCTCAGGAAAAAAAAAATCGAGGTTTTAGGTAATCCTGATACAAGGTTTCTATTGTTGCTTTAAGAAACAAGGAGCAACTTCTCTCTCCACTTTGCAGATGTGAAACTCTCATTGGAGATTCTGCATTCTCATCGGCTCTCCTGGAGAACCAAAGTCTGGATTCTTTTAACGTCTAAGACTGGTTATCTGCTTCTTTCTCAAATGTTTATCTATTAATTTTATGACCTGTTGATTTATTTTACAAACAATAGAAAACTAGTTCATATTAAATTAATACATTTAACTGAACATGAAGAAGTTGGAGTAAGGTGACTTGGGAGGGGCTAGAAGAGGAAAGGGAGGTAGATAGTCTAATTACATTCTAATTAAAAATGTATAAAAATAACAAAAAACAGTTTAAACTTGTAAAATATTAACTCACTTAAATAGTACTTTATTTTGGTATTTTTATAACTGTGGCTTTTTACTTTTTCCTCATAATACTTTTTTCCTCTTTCAAAGATCTATTCTTTTATTTCTTTGTTAATTAGTGCTTTTCAAGCTATAGAAAATAGAAAAATACCAAAGTTACTTTAGATCACATAAAAATATGTACAATTTCAAAATATCTGTACCCTTCAAGTTGAGCAAGGCGCTGTACACAAGCCTTAGAGGGGCCTAGATTTGTGATAGTGTCTTTTCACGCTGCAGTAAGAAATCTGACAAAGAGCTGATCCACAGGTTCAGTTGTCACACCAAGAAACTCTATAGTTGTCTAAGACTCCATATATTATTCAGGATTTTTCCCTTTCCCTTTGACCTTTTGCTGCCTCATTAGTGTGTGCATTGTGTTGCTTTGTACTTGGGGTTTTTTTTAATTCTTTGTGGTATAATCTTTTTCTACACTTCATAGAGATATTAGCTGCTGCTTGGTGTCTATAGGATATTAGTTCCAGTCTCTGCTATTGATGTCAAAATTGTATAAAATATTTATTTGTGCATAATCTAAACGCATATTCCTAAATTCTTCAAATCACCCTTAATGGCCTATAATATTTCCTAAATAATACATAACTAGATGGACATAACAGTATTTAGGTAGCTACAATTTTTGAGTGTGCATGTAGCTAGGGCCCAGATGACAACTCTGTATCAAGCAATTTGAAAAACCAGATCACATGAAAAAAGTATCTGCATAGAAAAATGAGATGGCCAGAATATGCAAAACTAGCAAATGTTCCAGTGAAGATTCCAGAAACTGACTAAATCGCCTTACTGGTAAGTTCATAAAAATTAAAAAATAAAAACAAGCAAATTATTCATGCTTAAGGAAATAGAATTCTTATGAGGGAAAAAAATTGCAACTTACTAACAAGTTCAACTACGAACAACATTACATTATCATAATATGGAAATACTTAATAAAGATCACATACAAATTTCCATAGGTCAAGGCTCAGAGAATAGGGTATAAGAACACATTCATGCGTAGTGGAGATTGTAATCAGAGAAATAAAGGTCTAATTCCTGGGGACTGGTAAGATAGGTTGGCCAGCAAAGTGCTTGCCCTACATTCAATGTCTAGTACATATATTAAATATCAAACATGATAAAAATGCTTGTTAGTCCAAGAAATACAGTATGGTAGACACTGAAAAATCCCTGGAGTTTCCTGGGAGTTAGCCTACTCTACAGGCTCCGTGCTTGCAAGATATGCTGTGTTAAGAAATAAGGCGGACAACAATTGAGGAACAACACCTAAGCCTGATCTCTGGCCTCCACGTGCACACATGCATAGACACATATTTAAAAAATCTAAATCCTTACTTTAAGACAAGTTTATTGATTAAGGACACAAAGACAAGATGCTACAACATAAGCAACTTAGAAATCAATATGCTTGAACAACACATGAAAGTGGGTTGATCTGAAGGAGAAAGGCTTATATCCCTGCTGTAAAGGATCATAAATCAATTTATTAATTATATGCACGTATAACTATGTAAAGAATAAGAACGAGTAACATATACAGGAATAATATCATTTTGAAACAAAATAGCAAGGTTAACAGTAGTAGAGAGTAGAATGTATAGTGCCGAATGAGACAAAAAAAAAAGAAGAGTGGATTTTGAGAATTTCAAACTAAGGGGCATTGACTTTATTGAAAAGAACATGACACAAGATTATATAAATCAGTTTGTGCAAAGATTATTCTATGAGAAGCACAGGTTTTAGTTTGAGAAGCATAAAATAAGAGGCACAGGAATGCATAAAATATTGAAATATTTCAGGCAAAAGACTACTGGGCCTGAGGTTGCTCCTGAGAGATTGGGCGTATGGGTCACCTCTGCCTCCCCCACTTCTGCCTGTTGCTTTGCCAGCTCTAAAACTCATTTTGTTCCAGGGTCAATGTGTGTGTGTGTGTGTGTGTGTGTGTGTGTGTGTGTGAGAGAGAGAGAGAG
>LOEQ01006115.1:112544-138689 GCA_001685075.1 Bramus lutescens
TGTGTGTGTGTGAGAGAGAGAGAGAGAGAGAGAGAGAGAGAAAGAGAGAGAGAAAGATTTTGTACATCTGCCTGACATGAAATTACTTTTCCTAAAAAAGAACAAATAACCATAGTTTCCATGAATAGAAAAGTAGTAACATTGTATTTTACACTGTTGAATCATATACTTATGTATGGCTCCTATGTGTCAGCAATGTAAGCAGACAAAAAAATATTGCCTAAAGTGATCTTTATGCCATCAACTGGGGTTTTAATAGAAGCTTGGGAAATAAATAGAATGATCTAATGTTATTGATTTAATGAATCTCTGACTCAGTAAGCCAACTTCAATATCCTTTAAAAGGATTCAAAATGAAGCTGATACTCGAACCTTTGCTAGTTCTCCAGTATAAAGTATAGATGGAAAAATCCAGTCCTTTAGATCTGGTCAGCCCTGTGTAGGAGAAGCCCAGTTTGTTATTTATCTCTTCTTGTGTGGTGTCACACAGCAGAGTCTTTTTCCTCAGACATTCTGTTATCAGCTCTTTATTTTGGCTCTACTTCTGACAGGATCATTTTTCTTCCCTGTGTTACCATTTGTTCTTTCTCTCACCCCTCCCTCTCCTCCTACCTCCCTATTCTATCTTCTTACCCCCTCTCCCCTCTTTCTTTATCATAATCATCCAAGTTCTATATTTCATCAGCTCACTAATATTTCTGTTGTTAATCAGATATCATAGCTTCTATGAATATGTATTCCATAGACCTATTTACTCTACCACGACTTACCTATTTTTTATTGTTTTACATATTTTTAGTTCCCTTAAAATTAAGCCATATTTGCCTTGGGGCGGTGGTGCATGCTTTTAATCCCAGCACTCAAGAAGCAGAGGCAGGAGAACCTCTGTGAGTTGGAGCCTGGTCTGCATGGTGAGTTTCAGGACAGTTAAGGTTGTTACACAGAGAAACCCTGCCTCGAAAAACAAAACAAAAAAGCAATATTCTCAATCTTTCTCCTCCTCACCCTTCAGTCCCACTTTAGAAAATGTTTAATCAAAGTGAACAGGTCAACATAACAATAATAAAAACATAAAAAATAGAGTGATTTTTTTATACAGAAGTTATTTAAATTGTGGATTAAGTAAAAATACCTTTCATCCTGAACTATTTTTATATTTCCCAGTATGCAACAATGAATATATAGTATGAATTCATGACTTAAAATGGTGATGAAGACAGACCATTACTTGCACAATGTCACTATGTGAATGTGTTCTGATATATAGATGAGCTATCCACTAAACATAAATCTGGCCACACCAGAGATGGCTCCTGAATTCATCATAGGGTCTGTATATAGGTGGAGGATCAAGATGTGAAACATTCACAGCAGAGGTTCCCCATAAGACAAAACACTTCTCATCAAGCAAGTTACAGTAAGAAATACCTGGTAGAGTACCCTAGTCAAGGCATGCTCCATACATCAGCTTACATATTCTTTGTATATACATCCTTAGATATGTTGTATGATGACTGAATTTCTGATAAAGCACCTATAGCATAGTCAATCCCCACCACTGCAAGTAAGAAGCATTCAATAAATGTGAGATACTGCTATGGCATTAATAAATAATATGCCCATTGAAAACTCCTGAGAAACTTCAAGGTGAATTTTAATCACATGATGGCCTGTAATATTCATTCATATTACAACACTTCAAGTAAAACAAGAACTCCTCATAGAAAAAAAGTATTGCTCACAAAATACAGAAAAGACATAGGCATCGTCTCTCGTTCATTGTCAATGAGACATAGTTCTATTTATTTGGTGTAGGAAACAGAAAAGACCAAGGTCTATAAAACTATTTTTAAATAAAATTGTGTTTGTGAGTGCGTTTGTGAGTGCGTGTGTGTGTGCTTGTGTGTGTGCTTGTTTAATTTTTATGAAAGCCTTAAGCAAAACTAGAACAAAGAAGAATTGTTTTTCCAAATCTAGGGCCATTCTGGGGCCATTGTGAGCCAAGGTGCTGTGAATTCCTTTTAAAATTAAGAAATATATACACATTCCACCCATTAGCTAGGTTGCAGAGAGGCTTGATCTTGGCCTTCAGAGCCTTCAGAGCTATGAGAAAATGAATCTTCTCTTCATTACACAGCAGTGGTCAGCTACGGGAGCACAGCAGAGGGGACAGGCTTCCAGCTCTGTTCCTGATCTCTGGAAGTTCAGCTCATGGAGGATGAGAACTCAGTCTGTCTACCATATGCTTGGCTCTTTCATGCTGTATGACTTGTAAGAATAGGTCTACTTTGGGGAAATACACTTAAGGTCAAACATATTCAACTGATTTTCTTTCTAAAATGTACTTGCTTTTATAGAACAGTTACTATTTTTATTGTGTTAAAATAATAACAAAAAATATTCCCCAAGGTGGCATCCAAAAGAATTCTGACAGCGTTTACCACTGGCTGGAGACACTGAACCAGGTAAGGTGGGCACTGTGTTGGGAAAACTTGGTTCTGGTGGGAAATTTCATACAATGCCTGAAAACCAATTCACTTCCCAGATAATGTCTCCTGCTGTCTAGAATATTAGTGTTGAATTCTTTACATAAACCGAGAGTGTGAACAACGCCATAACATTTAACTACACTTCAAAGTGACTGACACTTTATAATTTCATGGTATGTAAGGAGTATGAAGTGATGTGAGCAGATAAATTTTAGCCAGGAATTGTGTGCAAATATTTGGTTATAGCATCTAGCATAATGTCACTCCAAAGGAGGTAAAGTCCTAGTACTTAAAACATGTGTATGTTGCCTTACTTGACAAAAGGGTTGTGAACATGTCTGGGTCACCCAGAAGAAAGTCAGAATCAGATGTGGAAACGGCAGTGAAGAGGGGGTGGTGCTCTGAAGACAGAGGAGGGGATCATAACTAAAGGAATCTAGGCAGATTCCAGAAGCTGAGAAAGGCAAGGATGATTCCACCTAGACCCTGCCAAGGGAAGCGGCCATCAAACCTTAGCATTTCCGACCTGAAGGACTCTAAAGAGCATGTTGGAACCCTGGAATTGAAAATACAGAGAGCCTTCAACCACTTGATGTGGGTGCTTGGAACACAACCCAGGTCTCCCTGCAAAAACAGCAAGTACTCTTAACTGCTGAGTGGTCACTTCAACCCCTGACCCGCAGGACTTAAAGATGGAAAGTGTATACTGTTCTGAACCAGTAAGTTTGTCTGGACTTGTTGCAGCCCCAACAGGAAACAAAAATAAAGAGTCAAAAGAACAGGACAAAGGAAAAAAATGCCACAAATGTATCCTAATTCTTCTAATTAAAAAGTGACCCTACTCTTAAGGTTTGAGAGTTAAGCACTATCATGGACAGTCAGATACTTTGGCCACTGTGCTCAACATGGCAAAATATACACACAATATGTCTATACTATATGTAAACTAATTTTAAAATTATGGAATGAATAATAGACATGGAATATGTATGTGTTATATATACATTAATATATATATATGGAATTTAAACAATCATGCATAATGGTTTTTACTTTTCAAAAATATTTAAATTCTGTGAAGGATATGATCAGTGTACAGTGTAATCATCAACTCAAACCATCTAAGATTCCCTGGATCTGCTGGCCTTGCACTGTCTTTTGTGTAAATATATGACTTTTGCAAAGCACAGCAGATCAATATCACATTCTTTGGGGTACCTGTTCATTTTTCGTTCTGACAGATTCTACTTGGGAACCACACAGTTAACAGCGGTACGAAGGTTGTAGCAAGCACATTTTCCAGAAACATTTTTTATTTGAAATTAGTCATAGTTTAGCAATGCCAGCTTCCAAACATTTATACCAAATAAAACACTGCATATGTTCTTGTGTCCAATGTACTGTACCAACACCAAGCAGGGATACCCAGGGGGTGGGGAAGAAAAGCTCAAAACTGGGTCATCTACCTGGTTTTGCTGCTGTTTAAAATTATCGTTTTCAGTGAAAGACATCACATTTTTAAGGTTAGTTTAATACTGAAGAAAGCTTAAATTTTGTTTATTTCATTTATTAAGAAAGCATAATTATGTTCTGGAAATGGTACCTGAAACTATTAGAATAAGCATCATCATCATCGTTTCTGAAGATTAGCTTCAAATATTAAAAAGTGGGAAACCCCCACCTTTAAGACCCAACTGCAGGACCATTCAATTTGAGGTCCCTCTATTTCATTCTCTAATGGTCAGAATGAAAGGGAAAAGATTTGTTGTTCAAGCTTATGGCAAAGAGTAGCTTCTATGTAGTTCTCATTCTCTGAAAATCTGGGCCTCTTTCATTCTGACTTCCAGGAACTTCCTTCCTCTCACTGGGGACTGCTATGCCTACTAAAGAGACAGCTGGGGAAATGTGTAGTTTAATTTCCAAATAGATTAAGATGTGGAAGGATCTCAGTTGATGGTCTGTACGACCCACAACCAGAAAGACACATAGCTGCTGCCAGCCTTTTGAAGAAATGTGTGTACTGCGCTGCATCAAGCTGAAGGACATGAGGACAAATGAAATGTTTGCCTGCAGGCCTTTTTCTTGCCCTCTTCCCCTCTGTGCTTCTCTTGAGAGGACTTCTGGATCCAAGGAATCTGTCTTACAGAGAGTAAAGAACAAAGACATGGGAAGAAAACACATCTATTTTCTACTTGTGACAATTTGGGTATAGTAGATATATTCTTCTAGGCACACTTTACCCTTAGCGCTGTTATCAGACAGTTGACAGGAAATCCATATCATCATTGGCTGCCCAGAAAGAGCAGCTGGTACTACACAAGCTATGTGCTGCTGTCTTCCTGTCCATCGTTGAGGCTTCCCTTTCCTGATTAGCATTTTCGTGAATTTGGACATTGTCTGTGGCTGTAATCATAACAGCCTTCTAAGACGAAAAGATTACTACCATTGAGACGTGATTGGTCCCGTGAACTCTGCTCTAGATAGAGCTCAGCATTTCCTCTTCCTGAGAGAAAATAACAAACCAATTTTCTATGTAGAGAAATTGTGGACTGGTGTATTCCGATTTGTCAAGTAAACAGATCGAATCATTTGCCTGCTTGATTACCTGCGGGCTTTTCCGGGTCTAAAGACCTGGCTGTCCTGGTGATTGGTGCTACAAGGCACATTTCCCTGGTAACCAAGCACTCCTTTACAAAACCCTGGAGAAACTGCTTTATTTAGCTCATCTCGAGGTGCGACTGCCCTCTAGTGGCAGTTTTCTTCTCTACACCTAAATCTAATTTTTTTTTTCTCCTTTTTCTTAAAGCCCCTCTGTCCCTCTGTAGGAAGCCAAGGGGGCTGCTTGCCTGGTTCATTGGCTGTTTTGAGGCTGCGACAAGCAGAAACCACCGACTTCGGCCTGGAGACTTTTCTCTTGGACTCTGTCTTGGTTTCCCTACCAACATTTAAAACATTTGTCATTGAAGACTTTCTTTTTATAAGACTGATTTCACCTCAGAAAAAGAGAATCCAGGCTTATAATCATCACCTGGCTGCCTTTAAGGGGCTTGCCATGTTCTTTATCAAAATGGCAAAAAGAACTGAGTAAGCGATCCATCTGCAGCCTATAGAAAGCAAAGGAGTGCTGGGTGCAGCTTCCAGACCTCAAGGCTAAGAACACATCCACACAGGGCTTGCTTCTCTCTCCTGACCTCTGTTCTGCAAGCTGAGCACTTTTCACCTGGAGGCTTTTGTGCACCCCAAAATAAAATCGAACTACCCCTCAAGTCTGTTATCCCTTCCTCTCTTGGCAGAGCTTCTGGTGGAAAGACTGTAACTCACTCAGTGGCAGATCTTTGAAGGGGTTTAAATCCTTCCCATGCCCTATCTATGGAATCATCTCTCTTTTAAGATGTATTGTTCTGCCTTCTTTATGGGTGTGGTTCATCAGATCCACAGCTGTTCCCTTCTGCCTTAATTATATCTCTCATACCTAACAGCAGCAATCTCCCAATTCATGTAATTCCTGCTGTCTGCAGAGACAGTTCCAAACACACCCAATCCCTATGGGCCCTTTGTAATTAACAGAACCCAATATGCCTTTCCAGGCTTTCTGCCCAACTGGACTCACTGTCACCCTCCTGGACATATGTGTCTTTAAGGCTGGTGAAATTTGATCTATCCAGCTAAACCATGGCCCTACCTGAAAGCACCCTAGGATATTCTTCAAGTCAGTTGAGCTAAAGATTATTCTCTCTAGACTCATGTACCTTTGAATAACTTTGTTTATATTACATGCCAGCCTATATCAACTGCTCTACAAATTCCCTCAGCCCATGGGACTCTGACTCCTGAAACACATTTGTTAATACATTTAAAACTAACATAAAGCATAGTGCTGGACATTGAGTGGGGGGGACTTAAGGCTCTGTATATTAAATCTAAATATTACTGTAGTTCAAAATTATATAAACTTCTAAACTGGAATAGAGCACAGTGGTGAAGCACATGCTATCATGGAGGCCTATGGTGCCAAATGCTTGGTGGTAAAGGAGGAAAAAGATTGGGCAAGTCAAAGGACCACCTGGGCAGCAAGTTCAAGGCCAGGATGATCAATTTAGCAATGCTCTAAAAACAAACAAACAAAGAAAAGAACCCTGTTAAATGGTTAAGGATGTATTGCTGTGGAAGAATTCTTTTCTTGAAAATTGTATTAGTTACTTATTGCTATGAAACCATACCTGATAGGGCAACTTATGGAAACAAGGATTGTTTTGGCTCACACTTTGATGATTTCCGCCACGGAATAAAAATCACAGTATCAGGAATGTGAGGAAGTTGGTCACATTGCATCTCAGGGAGAAGGCACAGAGCATCTGGTCAATGTCAGCTCTCCTTTTTTTAATTCTTACTTTTTATTGAAAATAGATTTTTTAATACAATATATTCAGATTATGGTTTTCTCTCCTTCAACTCCTCCTAGATCCTCTCCACTTCCCCACTCCCAAACTCTTGGTCTCATTTAAATGCAATCAGGCATCTTAAAAATAATAAACAATAATAAAATAAAAATAAGACAAAATAAAAGCAAACCATAAAAGGACAAAAGAAACAAATAGGGTGAAAGAACCAAAGAAAAAAGCACAAGAAACACATACAAAGGCTGAGACACACACATACAGAAACCCCATAAAAACAAAACTAGAAAAAATAGCATATTTTTTAAAATCTGAAAAAAACCTCCAAAACTATCACTGAGTTTATTTGGCTATCTACTGCAGGGCATGGAGGCTGCCCTTAACAATCCTGACTAATAAAAGAATTGCTGTAGGTATCACCATCTCAAATTGTACTACAGAGCTATAGTAATAAAACTAGCCTGAAACTGGTATAAAAACAGACAGATTGATCAAGGGAATAAGTCCACTCACCTATGGACACATGATTTTTATGAAGAAGCCAGAAATACACACTAGCAAACAAGCAAACAGCATTGTCAACAAACGGGATATAGAAGAATGGAAATAAATCCATACTTCCTTCCTGGACAAAACTCAATTCTAAATGAATCAATGACATCAACAGAGATTAAACACACTGAATGTTATAGAAGAGTGAAGGCATGGTCTTGAACTTATTGGCTCAGGAAAAGACTTTCTGAGTGGGACACTGAGAGCACAGGCACTAAGAACAAAAATGAACAAATGGGACATTATGAAACTAAAAACTCCTGCAAGGCAAAGCATGCCATCATTTGAACACAGATGTAGGCTATATAATGGGAAAAGATTTTTTTTACCAACTCCACATCCGATAGATGGCTAATATGTGAAATATATGAAGAACTCAAAAAAAAAACTGGTCATCAAGAAAACAAATAACCCAATTTAAAACTGGAGTACCAATCTAAACAGAGAGTTCTCAAAAGAAAAAACACAAATGGCCCAGAAACAAAGAAGTATCCAACATCCTTAGTCATCAGGGGAATAAAGATCAAAACTACTTTGAGGTATCATCTTACACCTACCTGTCAGAATTACTAAGAACAATAAAACAAATGGAAGATCATGCTAGTGAGGATGTGGAGTAAATGAAACACTCATCCATTGCTGTTAGGAGTGCAAACTTGCTAGAAAAAGTCATCCTGAGTAGAGTAGACCAGACCCAAAAAGACAAATATGGTATATTTTCATTTATATGTGGATATTAACTGTTAGGTCTTCAATAAGCAGAGTATAATCTATATAACCACATATCCTACTCTAAGTATAGAGTAAGGAATTTAGGGAGGGAAGGATCTCCTTGAGAGGGGGATACAGAGTAGATAGTTATGAATGAATAACAGGGAGTGGGAAAAGTGAAATGGGAGGATCAAATGGGGAGGAGGGGAATTCATAAATGAAGAGAGACCCAGCTAAATCTAAGGGCTATTTGAGAAGTTGTATGGAAACCTAATACAATGGAAGGTTCTTAAAATACATACATATATGAAATATATCTACATTGGAATCACCAAAGAGTATGACAATTGTGTAGACAAATAATGGGGTAGACAAGGGCCCCATTAGACATCTCTCACCACCAAATGAAACATCCAGTCCTAGGAATGGGTTACATCTATTTGACTTGTATTCTGAAGGGTCCTAATGGAAACCTTTCAAAGTCCATACTATTTGTCAAGGCTATTTATTTGTTTTCCTCCACAAACTGATGGTAATACTTTTGTAGAAGACCACACCTACATAACTCACTAAATTTGTAAAGATCAAACTAGTGCCTACCTATAAATGGATGGAACTAGAAAAAAAAACAATCCTGAGTGAGGAAGCCCAGACCCAGAAAGGCACAGCATATTTAAGCAGAACAGTAATGTTTGAATTTCCACTAGGTCTCTGACTTACATAGTTTCAAGTATTTGTCCACCTGGGCAATGTCAGGCACAGGTTCTTTGTCATAGAGTGGGTCTTAATTCCAATTAGATAGTGGTGCTTGGTTACTCCTACAACTTTTGTGACACTCTTCCACCAGTGTATTAGGCAGTCAGGTCACCACTGCAGATTGAAGGGTTTGTAACTAAATTAATGCTTAACTTTCTCTTCTGGTAGCATTCAGAGTACCTTCCAGTGCCATGAACATTAGTCAATAGGGATGAAGGCTCTATGTAGGGTAAAATATCATAGCAATAAAATGAATCCTAACAACACTCTGCTATATTCATTGCTCAGCCATCATCAGAGAAGCTTCCTCTTGCAGTAGATAGGAACAAATACAGAGACCTAAAACATGACAATGTGCAGACTGTGAAAGACTTTAAAACACCTAGTCTTAAATAGGATGTCTCCATTAAATCTCTCCCCTCTGGGCTTACAAAACTCTGTGGAAAAGGAGGAGGAAAGAGTGTAAGAGTCAGGGTGGATGGAACACACCAAGGAAACAAGGCCTTCTGGACACAACAGGACTTATGCACTTATAAACTCACAGAAACTGTGGCAGCCTACACAAGGCCTGCAAAAATCTAACGAAAGTTCAGGTCCTAAAACTGTGAAGGAAAGTGTATAAAAGTCCCCATCCCTAAACCATCAGCTATCTCCAATTGACAACCAGTCACAAACGAAAAATTAATTTTCTTCAACAGCATCTCACTAGGCATGCAAAATAGCTCCTCTTTTTATTTAGATCAGTGCCCTGAGTTATGGGGCAGGGGCAATGTCCCCTGGGAAACTGAAAATTTACAGCTTACAGAAATATCTTATGTTAGTGTACTTCACTATCAATTCCTAATTCTCTTTGAAATTTACAATATTGGGAAATATTAATCCTATAAAGTAAAACTGAAGACAATAATTTATCTAATCAAGTTTTCAGTTTTACAATTACATCAGATATAATTTACAGATAAGGACTCAAGTAAGCCATCCTTCAGATGCCTTATCATGAAACACTAGTGAAGCTATCTTTCTGTAAGCAGAAAGAAAAAGGACCAAGGGTGAAGACTGAAGTCACACACAGATGTTACATTGAGGACAGAGGTTAAGATTAAAGTGAAGACTAGTGTCTTAAAAGTCATGGTACTGGAAAGAACTGCATCCTTATACAAGATAAAAGTAATCAACAGTTTCAGTCAGCTGTGAACCCTGTGACCTCCAACAGTGACCTACTTGCAAGAAACCCTGGTGCAACAGTAGCACAAACATTATGAGAGTGACCAACTACTTTTTGATTAGATTTAAGACCCACTCTATGAGATGGAGCTGATACCCAACACTATTAATAAGGATAAGAAACTGAAACTAGATAGGTCATGGACCCTAAGGTAAAGATACTACTATTATTCAGCTAAAAGAACATAGCAATAAAACAACTAATGTCATATTGCTACACCAATAGATAAGTGCGTCATTCAACCCTCATCAGAGAAGCTTCTTCCAGTAACAGATTGAAATTAAAACCAAGACCTACAATTGGACAATGTGCAGTAAGAGACTTTGGAATACCTAGCCCTTAAAGGATGTCTTTATCAACTCCCTGCACCCACCAGTCTCAGGGATCCTTCAGAAGAGGTGGGGAAAAGATTGTAGATCCCGGGACTGGTAAACGACATCACAGAAACAGCGGCTTTCATCTGCAGAGGAGGTGATGCACATGTGAACTGATGGAGCCTGTGCCAGCACACACCAGACCGGCTCGAAGACAGATAAAATCCCAGCACAGATAAGCAGAAGGCAAATGGCCACAAACACCTACCAAGAATTAATGCCTGCTTAGAGAAGAAAAATCAGTTTTCTCCAACAGAGTGATACTAGGTGTATCAACCACACTCCAGGCAAGCCTCATGCTCAGGAGTTGTTTGTCAACACAGAAAAGATTCCATGTCGTTTTGTGAGCATTTTGTTATGCTTATGTCTTGGTGAGGATTTTTATTTGCTTGTTGTGTCTTTGTCTTTGTCTTGGGTGGAAGCCTTTTGTTTGGTTTGTTTTTCTTGTTTTTCATTTTTGGTTTTGTTTGTTGAGAGAAAAAGAGTATTAAGTAAGGTGGATAGGGAGGAGAGGAGAATCTAAGAGGACTTGGAACAGGATAAAGAATATGATCAAAATATATTGTATGATGTTTTAAATATGTTAAATGTAAGAGGAAGGCCAGTGTCTCAAGCTCTGTTACTTATACAATAATTAGAGGTTCCAATATTTGTACCTAGTGAATATCTATTATATCAAAAAAAACTTTGACTAGCCATAAAAGTGATAACACCGCAGAACCAAAAGAGCAGTAGTTAAGTATATTGATTTGATTGATTTGCAAGCGACACCCTGAGAGTTTCTGATTCAGTGCACCTGAGTGAGCTGCAAGCATTCTTTCCGATCTCTCCAGAAATTTCTAATTGGCCATTCTGAAGTAACTTCCAGGATGTGAAAAAAAAATAAATTAGGCTTTTAGTAGCCAGGGTGACTATAGGAAGGAGTGCTAGCCATTGACACCGGGAATATATATTTTTAAATGGCTTTGCCATCATACTTCAGTGAGGGCTAGGTACTTATTATATTCACTGAATTTGTGAAAAAAATCAAAAAAAAATCCATTTTATATGATAATTATTGATTTTTCTTCAAAGTAAGAACAAATAATCTGTATAAATCCAAAGTCTCAAACATCTAGCTTATTGTGTTAAATCTTAATCTATTGGCCAGATATCTAATAATTTCATAACTGTAGTATCACTCAAAGAACAAATCATCTCATGGGGTCAAATTGAAAGAGTAAGACTTTATCTTTTAAAAAAATCTAATTTATTTCACTAAATACCTTTATCTTCTCCTAAGTCCAAGTTTTATCCCTGTCTTTATAATGAAACAATTGCTGATATTATTGGAAATTTCTGGAGGCTAGTTACTTGTTTTAAGTATTTCAAATGTATTGTCGTTGTTTCACCGTGAAAACGTTCCTTTGCAGTACTATAAGGAAACTAAGGCACAGAGCAGTAGAGAAGACATGTGTGGTATTTTGCTGCATTTCATAAAACTGAAAAATGAGCGTAAGCAAGAAGGATGACTGAGCATCCCATTGCCAACATGAAAGCATCAACTTTCTAGTTTCTTCGACATTGCCTGTCAGCTGAGGTTGTGAACAGAAAGCAGCAGACTTCTTGGAATTCAGTCCCCATAAAGGAGTTCAGTGCTCTACAGTATTTACTTACCATCACAGCTATTGTGCTAGAGTTCATTTTTCACAGGAATGTGGGGGATATTTAGTATCTACAGTGAATTAGACTGAGTCTAATTCAAATAGCATTCGTAATGTAAAGAATTCTCAGAAGAATTTATTTTCAAAGCATTTGTACACTATCATTCCCTTTCTTCTTTTGGATTTTATATATGCACATATACACAGATAGGCATTGATTATAACCACAGCTTATATTTATAGAAAAGTTATCATGTCCTTGGCAGTTTTGAATGTTTTTCATGGGTTATCTCAATTAAGCTTGAACTATTGTGATAGTTCCCACCTTCCAGAGTCTGGAGTACTGAGGAAGATGAAAAGGAGGGGGCTGGTTCTAGGTATAAGGTAGCCAAAGATACAGGTAAGAAATACAAGGTTCTAGGCCAGTGATGGCAAGCCATGCAGCCCCTGAAGACCTCAAGCAGCCATAACGTGCTATTGTGTTTTCATCTGTCCTTGATTCTAGTGCAGTTAACTGGACCAGACTAACCTGGAAGGATGGGCTTTTAACAAGAAGCTTCCACCTAGGAGACCAACTCAGATAACCCCACAGACAAGGAGCTAAATAGAGGTACTGAGAAGCAGCTACAGCTACATCTTCCTGGCTGTGATAAAATTAGCTCACTAATAAAATTAACTCTGTCATAGTAGAGTTACAAGCTGGCCATGTAAATGTGAGATCAAAATATAATTGAGAGTACTTGAGATACCCTCAAGGTAAGAGGTATTAACACCAGCAATGACTAACAGCAGATAGAAGCAGCTCTTAGGGCATAATCCACAGAAGGAAAAAGGAGGGCCTTCAATCTGCCCTATGCATGGGAAATACATGAACAGCTTATGAGCATCTCTCAGAATGAGCCAGTAGGGATGGCATAGGATATGTAGGCCTTCCATTGATACCCCAGATAATTTTAACCATGTCTAGTTTCTGCTAAGGCCCTTTGAAAACCCTGGACAAGAACTTCAGTTGCTTTCTCCTTTTTTTATACACTATTGTCAGATACAGGATTTCTCTCAAGTTTTCTTACCTTCTCACTTTTCCTCAATAATTCTTATTAAGTCCTACTTTGCATACGTCTATGAGATTAATATCGTTATTGTTCACTGTTGTGAAATAAGAACTACAGGAGAGAGATTTTCTCTAAAATGGACAAGCAAACAAAGACTTTGGTTCTGAATCCATAAGGAAGCAAGAAATTTGGTTCCAATTTGAACTGTGGAACTTGCTACATCTGTAGTTTTTTGGGGAAAGCAGCTTATATACACACCATATCATTTAAGTAAACAAAGATCTTTGTCACAGGATTACTATAAATCCAAATATTGAAAATGTTTTTGAGTAGCTGGAGAGATGACTCAGCAATTAAGGGAACTGAATATTCGTGAAGAGTATTTGACCTTGTTTCCCAGCAAATACAGCAGGAGCACACAATCTCCTGTGACTTAACTCTGGCTCCAGGTGATCTTCTGCTCTGTCCGGATCTCTGAAAACACCTGTACACATGTAGAAAAACCACACACGAGCATATAATTAAAAAATAAATCCTTAAAAAATGTAACAGTGACTAATTCATTTTTAAAAAAGCTATGCAAGTTTTGGTAGTCATCACTGACTCAAATTAGATGTTTACATGCAGAGTGCCTTTATTAATGTAAATGGAGATAAATTCCATCTAAATATGTCAGCCACCTTTTACTTTTAGACGTTCATAAGAAAATAATTGTTAGTTCTGAGAAAAACATCTTACTGTCTCGCTGCCATGCTTCTGTCCTTAGCACAGGGAATATAAGAAGATAACCAGAACCCATTCCCTTGTGACATTAGAATCCATAAAGAAGTGAAACTATGATAAGTAAGTAAGTAGAAAAGTAGGTTTATAACAGCATTTATAAACCAAGTATTTATGTGATATTCCCTTTGTAGCATATGCAAACATTTTGAGACCCATACTTCCATGATTTTACTGACTCTGAACTTAGCTCTCTCATAGGCTGTTCTTGGCTCTTGATCACGAATTTTAAAATACTCCTATTGAATTTATATATAAGTTACTTATAAATATTAAATGTCCAGTTATAGCCTGGTGGTGGTGACACATGTCTTTAATCCCAGAACTTGGGAAGCAGAGGCAAACAGATCTCTGTGCATTCAAGGCCAGCCTGGTCTACAAGAGCTAGTTTCAAGAAAGACTCCAAACCTACAAAGCAACCCTGTCTCAATAAACAAAAAAAAATTAAATATCCAGTTATTCAAACAATGTCTTAGTGTTTAATAAACTTTTTTTATATTTTCAATTAGCATGCAAATATTTAGTTTCTCAAATTAATAGCCATATACTTTCTAAATTGTTTCCATGTGAATATGAGATCATAAATTTTAGTCAGGATCCCATCACAATATGCTGCCTGGGTCTCTCTTTTGTATCAATAGCAATGTAGCTGTCTCACTAGGTAGTGATATTTTCTTTGTGCTTTAACAAACAAAGCTTAACTGAAGATCAGAGTACAGAGCTAGTCACATTGGTTAGCCATAGAAGTCAGACAGTATTGGTACACACCTTTAATTCCAGTACTCGGGAGACAGAGGCAGATGGATCTCTGTGTGTTCAGAACCATTCTTGGCTACACAAGAAATAAACCAGTCTAAAAGAGAAACAGAGCTGAGCAGTGGTGACTCACACCTTTAATCCCAACACTAGGGAGGTGGAAATGTGAAGTGATATAACTGGATGAAGAGAGGAATATAAGGTGGGAGGAGACAGGAGCTCAGAGCATTCCATCTTAGGACTTGTAGAGACAGGATACTCTATTTGTTCTTACAATTTTTTAGAGGTAAGAATTAGTAGCTAGCTGCTCTGCTTCTCTGATCTTTCAACTTTCATCCCCTAATATCTGACTCTGGCTTTTTATTATTAATAACTATTGGCAGAGACTGTTTCTTTGTTCCTAGCCACTCACACCTGAAATAATCACACAGAAACTACATTATTTGCAATACTGTTTATCCAATAGCTTAAACATAGTTCTAGCTAGCTCTAATATCCTAAACTAACCCATCTCCATTAATCTGTGCATCATCATGAGGCCATGGCCTTCAAGCAAAGTTTGGACAGGCAGCTCTACTCTTTCTCCTCTGGCAGCTACATGACATCTTACTGACTCTGCCTACTTTCTCCCAGCATTCAGTTTAGCTTTCCCACCTAGCTCTACTCTGCAATACTTATACAGAAGGACTTCCCACACCATTTCCCCTTTTCTGTTCAAATAAAAAGGAAGGTTTTAATTTTAACATAGTAAATTTACATATAAAAACAGTTTTCAAGCAAGAACTACAGTTACAATATTTATTTTTATCATAACTAAGGAAACTATAATTATAACTATCTATTCTTCAACTCCATCAAAGACTTCAGAAGGATATAATATTACCTAAGTTAACATGATGTTCATTGTAAGCAACTCCCAAAACTCTAAAATTGAGAGAGACACCTCCTGCCTAGACAATCATACAAAGTACTTCTGTACCATTGGGGTATCCAATCTTCAGCCTACAGGCCCATAGTGTCTGTCAGACTTTTCCATGAAGCAGGAAATTTCAAAGACGGTTCTGCCTATATTGGCACTTTGTCAATTGCCTCTTTCTGAGTCTTAAAGGATGTCTGTCTGAAAGACTCTTTCATGAAACAGAAACCCAAAAGGATGGTCTCACTTTTAAGTAATTTCAGCAGTCATTTTTTGTGGGTCCTGCACGTCCAGTTCATATAGCATAACATCAAGAAGTCCAGGCAAAAAAAAAAAAAGAAGAAGAAAGAAAAAAAAGTTTCTTGCCCAAATGGCTAACAAACTCCATAAGGAGCCCCTCCGATGCCCATCATCCTCTTGAAGTGCTGCCAGGAGCAGATGTGTCTCATTGTCATGAAAAAGTCTTAAGTTCTTAAAACATTTTAAATGCCATATTCTGTATAGTCTTTGAAAGGTTTGAAAAATACCTATATAACTGAAATATATATCTGTCCATCTAGAAAACCTACTAACATGACTACAAACTTGACTATTATAGATGACTATCTATAAACATGTATTTCTTAATTATACATTGCATTTTTAAATGAGCTTCACAAACCATGATACCTTAACTGAGAACAGAAATATATACTACAAAATTGACCTTAAATTTATATCAATAAGCCACAATCAATACCAATGCAAAGTATTCATCTCGATATCATATCCCCCTTTAAATGTAAACAAATATTTATAAACAATATTTGGGAATTTGTGTGTAGTTCTCTTTAAACTGTTATCTGCTTTTGGTTAGGCAAAGTAATTAGAAGTTTTCATGGAGATCTTTTGGAGAGTTGTTCCATCAAACCGTATTATCCTGGAAGGAAAACACAGGTTATCATCTTCTCTGGAAACAAAAACAGGCCCTCTTTTCCAAAGCAAGATTTCCGTAGACTCAAATTTTGAATTCAAGATACCTTTAAAATATATATGTTGGTTTAGCTTAGCAACCTGTACAATGAAATGTCTCTGTACTTCGCTCATTCACAGTTAAAAAATTCAAGGAAAACAATAATATGCATAATCCAGACTCTCTGTGCATAGTCCATCTTTAATGTGGCATATTTCTTACTCTATTACTTTTTCTGCAAGTTTAATATTTATTTCATTATCTTTACTCTTTGAATCTATGATTATATGTACATTTTCTCATTAAAGACTTTGTTTTATTTTTTATATCCATTTACTTCTTTTTATAATTATTTCTTATCTCTCCCAAGCCTAGGCACGTTTATCCAACATTGTGACCAATTTAGAGATTTTTCCCATCTGGATTTGTCTTTAATGCATGTGTATCTGTAATTATTTTTGACCAAAAGTGCTTTTTAATTTTTGGTAAGTGGCTTGGTCCCAGCAGCCCTGTATGCTGCCCCCCCCCCAGCTCAGGCTTTCAATATGGTGGAGGTAGTTCACCACCTGTTCTGGGACTGCAGAATGGGAGCCTTCCTCACCATCTCAACTCTGGGTGTGCAGCACATAAACCCTTTTTATTTGAGTAAAAGCTAAATCTGCCATGCAGCTCACTTCATGGCCTGGAAACACCTCTGTATGGCAGCAGGAATCCACCATGCTCTCCTGCCTGTGCTTGCCTAATAGACCCAATCCTGACCCCTCACCAGGTAGGAAGTGCTGAGGCCTAGGTATGGTCTCAGCTACTTTCCTCCCAACCCCGAGTGGGCACATAAGCATGCATTCCTAAAGTGAATGGAAGACATAAACCCTAAAAAAGAGACAGAGCTGTTCCTGTAACTAGCACTGAACAGGAAGCCTTCCCTTAAAGAAACCAAACAGTTCTTGCCAGTAAAGCTGAGTCAGGAAATCTCTTAAAGGAGCTGTGTCTCTGCTTGTCACCAGCAAACAGAGCAAGAAGCTATGTTTAACACTGTCTTTTTGAGTCTAGAATTTCTTTCCAACTCTCTCAGGTTTTAAGTGGATTTAGTTGCTCACCCTGGTGCCAATCTGAAGATGGAGGCTGCTTAGAATTTGCACTACATCACAATTTTTTGAATATATTTATTTGTTAGAATAAATCCACAGAATCAAAGTGATGTTAAAAGCCCTCTTAAAAGGGGGAACTAGTGATTGTGTAAGAGACATATAATTTAGATTTCAAGTAGCCTTGGTAGACTCTGAGTAAATGATAATATACTGCATTTTAGTTTTCAAGTACTTTATGATATTATGTTTTCTATTTAAATCCATGATCCAATTTAACTTCTGTATGAGGTGTGAGATGTAGGTTGAGATTAATTCCATTATGAAAGTATAAAATTGTTTTAGCATTGCTTATTAAAAATGCTATATATCCTATATTTAATTAATTTTGCATATTTTACAAAACTTAGTCACACCTCTGTGTACTTATTTCTGAAATCTCTATGTTGTTCTTTCACACATTCCTTTCCCTCCCTATGGTTTACATGAATTGTCATCATTATTGCATTTACATATATATACACTATGTGAACACAGTACTGGTATCACTATTTTGTAGCTTTCACTCAATAACTGCTTTTCACTTTTTGCAACATTTGTACTGACATATTTCATTTTTACACAATAGTTTCAGGGCCCACATGTTCATATCAATGTAGAAATATAATTCATTTGTCTAGGTTGGTTTTACATGATAAACCTATTGAACTCACCTATCAGATCTGCAGGTTTTACTGCAAATTCTGGAGGTTTTCTGTCTAATGTCATCTCATCTTCAAATGCTGTTATTTCTTCATATATTATTGGTGTTTTCTTAATTATTTTCCTGTCTGTTGCAGGGGCTTGATTTACATTGCAACATTAAGTAGTAATAGAGAGAACATATATAATCTGAAAAAAATCTCAGCTTTTCACCATTGAACATGATGTCAACTGTGGTTGTTTTATTCAGTTTTAGAAGTGCCCTTTCTTTGTCTTTTTGTTGTTGTTATTGTGAACTTTACAAAATACTTTTCCTGTCTCAACTGGTGTGATTTCTTTAGTCTGTTAACATAATGGATTATGTCACATTTTAAGGATTTTTTTGTCTTCACTCAAGGGAAATGTTGATTGTGGTTATATACAGTTATATTCAGATGTACAGTTATATATATATATATGTACAGTTATATGGAGTTATATACTGATATACATTTATATTATATACATGTATTCAGTCATATAGAGATGTACAGCTATATTCAGATGTACAGTTTGTATACATAGTTTGTGTACATCAAAGTTTGTGGACATAGCTTGTGTCTTTCAAGGAGTCAATCAATATTATATTAAGTTGTTGATACCATGTGGTCAAAGTTCTGTGTAATATTCCTTTGTTGTTTTTTAAATCTAAAGAAATTTTGTAGTTCACTATTGAATTTTGATATTCATAATATGTATTTTAATCTTTTTCTTTTTTTGTCTTGCCAGAGATTTGCTCATTTTGTTCATCTTTATTAACTATCAAATTTTTATTTCAGACTTTTCTATATTTTTATTTCATTTTTAATTCCATTGATTTATGAGTTTTCTTTTTTCTTCTTTCTGATTACTTTCAGATTACTTATTTTTTATTTTCTACCTTCTAGTGTACCTTGTCATGTATTGTAGTATAACATATCTCCTTGAATACATTGTTTTCCATTTCTTATTCAATATATTATTTCGTTTTCTTTTTCACGTTAGATCTCCACTAATTCTCAGAGATTATATAATTCACCCAGAACTGTATATAGAACAGCCAGCATAAAAAGGAATGAAAGCCAGCTAGCAACACTTTGGCTTCTGAACTCTTTAATCCCTTCTTGTTAGAGCTCTGCAGCAAGCCACCACATTCCTGATATGTTAGGAATATGAGCTGCTGTCATTTGGTTACAGACTGTGAGCTCTGGAGTAGGCTCTAGTTCCTCTATCACTCACTCATCAAGGGCATTTCCAAGCTTCTCAGCTTCTCCTCCAAGCTCCCTCTGCTCCATCTGGAACATGTTGGGGAAAGAAATATCTAGAAAGCTAACACTGTTCTCACTTGGGTTTTAAAACCCAGAGCTCATTGCTTTGGTCTTCTGAAACCTTCTCCTATTAATCTTATTTGGACAAAATCAGACTATCGTACATAATCTTTTGAAATCCATTGACCACAAACTTCTAAGTCATAGAACAAGAATTATCTCTTTCTTAAACATTTATTTTATTTTTATTGCATGTGTATGGACGTTTTGCCTGTTTATATAAGTATACTATGTACATGAGTACCCACTGAGGCCAGAACAGAGAATCACATCACTTAGAACTGAAGTTACAAGGGGCTGTGAGCACCCATGTGGGTGCTGGGAACAGAACAGATCTTCAGCGTGAGGACTTCTTAACCACCTCTCCAGCTCGCTGACACACACACTTCCTTCTTCCTTTTCTGCTGCTTCTAATATGATTCTTATTATTGAGACAAAGTCTCACTTTGCAGTCCTGACTGGTCAGGAACTTATTATGTAGAAATTCAAAATCATGGAGCTATGCCTCCCTCTGCCTCCTAAGCGTAGGGACTAAAGACATGTACTACATGCCCAGGTGTATTTACTCTTATGAACTGATAGTAGCAATGACTACCTGTTCAAGACAATAGGCCCATTGACATTCAATTCGAAGACTCAGGAGGGCCTCATGAGGCCCCACTCCTACCAGATGCTAGAGTCAGTTAAAGGTGGTAGATAGAGAGGAACCATATTAATATCAGTGCTGTAGCCACTGGTACACTGCCCTGACTCATGCACATAACCTCTGACCCGACCTTAATTAAACAGGCAGGTTCTCTGCAAGAGCAGTGTGTGCAGTTTATGCTCTTAATTGCAGAGTTATCTCTCCAGTTCTAAGAATGAGAGTTAAGAAAAAAGACATTTGGTCAGAGGGAGATAAGCCAGTGAAATGGCAGGGGAGTGTGATCAAATCATGTGTGTGTGTGTGTGTACCTGTGAGTGTGCATATGTGTGCATGTCAGTATATGTGTATGGTTATTTGTGTATGTACGTGCATGGCAGTGTGTGTATAATTCTAAAAGATTAAACTAAATTTTCAAAGAAAAAAATGATTGTTGGGAGGCTCTGCCAAGCCCCACTCCTCCCATTTCAGACCCCATCCCTGAGAACACACCCCCTGCCACTAGAAGCTCCTCCCCTAGAACTACTTAAGACTGCCTATAGGCTATTTTACACCCATCCATCAGTGAACCCTCAGGCTGTCTCTTCTGCCTTCCTGAGAGTCACCCCAGAGTTGCTTCATTCTGTTCTGTTCATTAAATCTGGATTTATTGATTAGATTTGATTTGACTCAATACTGCACCAGAGGATCCCAAAATCTGGAGATCCAATACTTACATATCAATGATGAACAAGAAACCTACACAGCTCACGCTGGATAAAATCCTTCGTAAATGAAGGAAACAGTATTGGGACATAATACCCCAAGACCAAGTATTCAGCACAAAGGAGATGTATTTGCCCCAGAGGGACAATGGGCAGGGAATATGAGACCAAGGGAGAGAAGAAAGGGATATTTGCCCTAGAGGGACAAAGGACTACCTGTGCATAGAGAGAAAACAGATATGGCCCGTTGATAAATGACAGTTTATAAAGGTAAGAGGAAAAGCCCTGTGTTAAAATTAGTTGGTTTGTTTTGGTTGGGCATGTTAATTAGGGAACCTTTTGATTGCTGGATTTCAATACTTTGATAGCTGAACCCTGGTAGTCATCCTAAGGAAGAAAAAGTGTCCAAAAAAGGGAATGGACCCTGAGGGCTAGCTTTAGGAATGTAACCTAATATGTTTCAGCAAGGCAGAGGGAATGGGGGAGAAGGGCAATACAAGCTCGAGTCCCTTCAGAAAATATATTTTTCTTGTTCTACCTTGAAATAATTTCCTTTGTTTTAAGTATATATATATCCTTAACATAACTGACAGACCTGGCCAACCCCACCACTACATCTCTCCTAGGCAGGGTTGAAATGGACTTCTTACATAGAGCACTAATGGGTTTTATTCAAACCATCACCCTACAGTGTCTAATTAATAGGATCAGCTATCCATAGATTATTGACACCATGGTTTAAACAGATCTTCCATATATTCTCAGTGAGTAAAACATTGTTCCACCCACTCATAAAAATATCATCACACAGTGGATGGGGAAATACAGGAGTAAGTGATAGTTCATCATTTTATTTTTTCTGCTGTTGCTGATGATTTAGAGGTTTGTGAGCATGTGGGGGGGGTGCTTGGTTTTAGTTGTTGTTTGTTTGTTTGTTTGGAACACAGGATCTCCCAAGGTCCTCCTTATTCTGGATTTCCCTCATTGCTGAAACCATAAGCATCTATGCCACTATATTCAATTTCCAGTGAGCTTAGAAGATAGAACTCGCAGGCAATCATAATGTAAGTGCTTTACCAACTGACCCATCTCCCCAGGATGACTTACTTCATTATAAGGGACAGTCAGAATGGCACCTTGGGATGCCATTCTCCTTATCCTATCCTCCTTATTACATCTAAACTAAGGTGCTTTCTATAGACCTAACTTCCAAAAACATGGCCCTGGGGTTTGGGGATTCACCACAAAAATGGGGGAAGTTTGACAGAAACACTCAGTTCATAGCATTTATTTCCACAATATTTATAAATCATGAGGCAGCAGAGATCCTGTGAGGCAACATGCTCAAGATTCCACATACACCAGAAGAGGTTTTAAATGGTACTGAGAAAAGGAATGAGGAAAGGAATATGTAAAACATTCCACATCTTGGGAATGGCACTGTGTATTTCACTAACTTTAAATTTGGTGGTGGTCATAGGTTTCATGATTGCACTGGTGTTGTAGTTGCTGTTTGTTGACAAGGCCCCTAAATACCCCAAGCTGGCCTGGAATTCAGAATCCTCCTGTCTGAACCTCCTGGCTGCTAATATTACACTTGTGTGCTATCATGCCTGGCAATTTCTTAAATTTTAAGGAGGAAAATTTTTTTCTTTTAGAACAATTTTAGAATGAGCTATTTTTTAGCAGAAGATGTGCTCTTACAATAAATTCATTATATTCCTGGTTGCCGATCTGATTCTGTTCCCCAGATTGGGATTTAAAGTTCTTGCCACTGCATTTCAATTATAGGAAGTGTTTTATTAATGAGTATCACCTGGCCGTCTACTTTTAGTGGAGGATATTAAAGAATAAAGAGTTTCACTTGAAAATGCTTAGTCTAGAGAGAACTATCAGGGAGCTGTTTGAACACTGACTAGAAACTGATAGCTTTAGAAGACTCTGTTTGTAATGTACTGGAACTGTTCAGTCAAACCCGTTAGGAAAGTACAAATGCATCCCATGGTGTTCTCTCCAGCAGCTGTGTTTGTGAGGCTGAGACTGGTTTAGTGACAAATGCTGGTTTGGTGGCAGAACCAAAGCCCTATTTCTAACTAACTGATGGCTTGCACTATTAGGTGCATTATCGCAGAGTGATGTATCGCTTACCAAGAAGCAGCTGTCATCACTCTCACATCCCAGACCCCATGGATTCCAGGTGAAGACTAGTAGATTGATTGGCCCAGAAGTGGTTGAAATACTGTGACAGAAATGTGTCTTTGCGCTTCTCTGCTGAAGTAAGTATACGATCTTCAAATTCAGTACCCATGACTGACTGATAGGAAATTCTCGCAATAAATATTGTTTAACTTGTTACATACTCAACCATTTGTCCTCACTCACAGTTCAATAATACACATGACAAGTCAAAATCACCTCATATTGCCTTTTATTCTGGGACCACCTGTCATCGAGATAGCCATTTGAGACCATAAAAAAATGTAAGACAGCCAGTTAAATTTAATTTCAAGAGAAAACAAAGGAAATTAATATGAGGATATTTCTACATAGTATTTTGTGTCTTCATGAAAGTTACTTTTACTATGATAAAATGCAATAACCAAAAGCAATTTGTGGAAGAAATAGTTTATTTTAGCTAATTGTTCCATATCACAGTCCAACCCAGGGAAAGGGAGTAGGAACTCAAAAAGGGCAAGAACCAGGAGGCAGGAGCTGATGCAGAGCTTTCCCACATCAATCACCAATTAAGAAAATGCCCTGCACGCATACCTACAGCCCAGTATTTACAGAGACATTTTCTTGATTGAGATTCCCTCCTCTCAAATACTCTCATTTGCATCAAACTGACATTAACAACTGGCCTTCAATCAGTGTCCTCTGAAGTAGGAGGGAGAACGCAGATCATGAGATTCCCTAGATAAAGGAAAGGTCAAAAGCTTTGGAGAAGAAAACAATGAAAGATTCTCCAGGATGCCTCCTTGACAATAGGAAAAGGGGCAAACAGTTGCAAAAGTAAAGGGAAACTCTGTACTGTCTTCCTACAGGCTAGGCAAAGACTTTCAGGTTTGTGTCTTTCCTGAGTATCACCCATGTTATCTTGTGCTTTTCAGTGATGCAGCTGTTATTTTGAGTCAACCCTGATCCTATAAGTAACTACAAATTCATAGTTCTGTTAGTAACCCCAGCTCGTTAGATCTCTGACTTGTACTCTGATGTAATAGTTACAGGCTGTTGTGAGTTCCATTTTGTGTAACAGTAGACCTGTGTGCCATAGAAAAGCCTGTTACACAACATCCCAACATCCTACTATTGCCAAAACCGAAAAGAAAGAAACAAAAAAAAACCAGAAAACAGCTTTTGCAAGAATGTATCTGTTTCCTAGAGACTTAACCATAACTGAGTGTCTTGCATTTTATGTGGAAATTTTAGCATCAGAATCTTCTTAACGTTATATTTCAAGCACCTTTTACCAACTTGTAATTCCCTTGCTATATAAGCCCATAGTGGGCTTTTGAAGCATAGAAATGTCTGCATTCAAAGGGGCTGTAGATTAGTCACTAGCAGTGAAATTTACACTTCAAAAAATAAGAGGGTGATGGTGTCTTCTCTGTGAGAATAATCATCAACCTGTTACTCATGTGATAGGACAGAAGACATGCCAGTTCCATGCTGCCACCTGAACATTATCACCTTACAGACGAGGCCCTTTGGGATTTTTTTCCCCAAACACTTTCCTCACAACCAGCCCAACTATGTAGGTGAACACATTAGTTTGAGGCTGGAAAAGATTCCATTTTTATGCTGGGACCTTGTAGGACTTTAAACTTCACCCCCACCCCTAAAGAAAGCCAGGGGTTATTAGCCCCCTTTTAGGGGAAGTATTAGCTAATGGGAAAAACTCAAGCTACAGAAAACTACTGACAAGATGCTGACCACCTAACTTCCTCTATCGGTTGAGTAACAATGGACCAATCCGATAAGTCTCCAAGCAGACCCTGAGTTAGCAAAGGGACAGCAGATGTCTGGAGGACCTAACCAGGAGGGCTGTTGCTATCCCCTTATATACTGATATCCTATCTGTAACTAACAGCTGAGTTTTACCTCACCCTTAGCTAATTGTGCTATAGGATAAGTAATTTTGCAGTTTGAGACTGTAACCTTGTGATTGCTTTGTGATTTTTGTCTTTATAAACCTTTTATAAAAATAGACCGGGTCCTTCTCCCCCATCTGCTGTGTCAGACTGTGAGGCAGAGGACCCGTGCTAACCTGTACTTAATAAACGAAAACTTGCTTTTGCATTCAGAAGTGTGGCTCTGTGGTGGTCTTCTTGGGGGTCCTAGAACTCAGGCACAACAGGCAGAAACTTGGATGATCAGATATTCTGGACTCTTCCAGATCACCTGAAGGGGCAGGCTAGGAGACAAATTCCCAGGAGCCTGACCGTAGTACCTCATCCAGGAAAACTCACACACTCGGGTCTAAAAACTGTGACCATGTCAGCACGCTGAGAGGGAAGCTACCCTGTTCTGCACTTTTGGAACTGCACAATTTGAAGACTTCATATTTTTCTGGCCACCCACCTTTAAGTTGAGAAAAGTCAGTAAGCTGCAGCTGGATTTTTCCCTTCAGTTATCAGCTTAGGACCCATCTAGCACCTTCCTAATGAAAAGCTCTCAACAGTGAGCAAACACTATACCCTCCCCATTAACTATTCCCTGCTGAGGGGTGGATAATCTCAGTTATCATGACCACACACTTAGTAAAGCTCTTTCTACCAGCAGCAATCTTTCTAACTAAAGCAACAATAGGGTTTATTTTGTGTGTGTGTGTGTGTGTGTGTTCTTGTTCTCTAATTCAAAGCACCTGAAATACACACATACTACCACCTTCTTGATATAACCTGCTACAAGTACACTAGAAGGAAAAAAGAAGAAAAAGAGAAAAGTTACACAGCACAGAGATACCATCTTCTGAAGGCGTAAGTCATAAACAATCCCACACCGGTTGGGATTTAAAGGGGTATTTATTTTAAGGTCAAAACTTACAAAACACCAACAGTCA
>LOEQ01006115.1:194046-214624 GCA_001685075.1 Bramus lutescens
ACACCTGTCAGAATGGCTAAAATCAAAAACACCAATGATGGCCTTTGCTGGAGATGATGTGGAGTAAGGGGAACACTCATCCATTGCTGGTGGGAATGCAAACTTGTGCAACCATTTTGGAAATATGGTTTTGATATGAGGAGAAATGTTTATGGGCGAATATTTTCAGCTCTTTCAGCAGCAGAATTGAAACACTGACTCAGGCCCATGAAACACAGGAGATGCATGTTTGACTACTTCAGCCATCACAGAGGAGAAGCATGTATTGCTAACAATGAGCAAATAGCCACATACCTCAGGCCAAGTGGAGACCTATTGCTCACTCTAACAGATCTTTAGTTTTGCAATATCTATATTTTATTCACCCAGTTTGAGAGGTCATTTCCTAGAAAACACTTACCATAACTTTCATCTTCATGAATGCTTTCCTTTCTGTTTGCTTGTCAAGGGAAGTTTAAGCCAACCCAACATTCATGTTTATCTAATGACATTCTTCCACTTACCATGAAGTTGTCTGACACAGTGCGTGAGTGTGGGGAAGGTAGTCATTCTGAAAGCCTGATACAGAGAGTGTGTAGTCAGAGGCTTACCCTGACTTCAGAGAGCAAATCTTGTAGAAATATTGAAGCCATGGAACCAAAGGGAGGTCTTTAGAGCATATACTTGCACCATGTTAAAACCTTTTAATCGTTTAAATTTCATAATATATAATGAAACTAAACTACTTCCAAAATTTCAAACCAGCGATATATATTTTTGTCATGGTCTCAATTTGAACTAAAACCCTGAGGGCAGATCTGCTCCATTGCATTGTTAAAGAAAGATGATTGAAGTAACATTGAAAGTTATAGTCACTTTACAATAGAATAGTTATCCAGAGAAGCTTGACCTTGGGATGGAAGGCAGGTAGCCACCCCTCATGAGGGCCACTCAAAGCATCACATACCATTGAAAAGACTGTTTTAAATACATCCTTGTGGCTACTTCCAGTGCTCAAATGCTGTAGTTCTAGAAAAGTGATGCATAAAATAGCATCTAATGGAATCACTAGAAGTTATTTATATGTTTTTAAGACAAGGACTTATTATCTAAGGTTTAACTACAAGCAACAGCCAAACTTCTTTATATCATAAAAGAAATTAGCTATTTGGTGACCCTTAGAAAGTATCCAGGGAAAAAGGCTTGGGAGAAGAAATCCAGACAATGACACCCATAGTGCAGATAAGGCTGTTGTACTAGTCTGATGTGTGCCATGGTGTGTCGCAACCATCTACACTGAGAAATACAGCTGTCACCAACACTCAAAGCCAAGACCACATACCAGGTCTTATGTGTATGCACATTTTACAGGATGCTATAGAGCTCCTTAAACTACAGTCTATGCCTTCCTTTTTCCTCCTTTCTGTCCAGAGTTTAAACACTGAATAGAGACTTCGTCTGGCAAAGTCAGACACAACATGGGTTCCTGTGTTCCATTAGGGGACAGAGGAGAAGACTGTCGATTCAGCTTAGTAGTAAAGACACACTTTCTACTTCCTATGCATACACAATGGAGAATTCCTCCAAAATGAAAAGAATGCAGACTCTGGTCAGTCAAGAGAAAGGAAAACCCTTGTTCCATGCTTTAATTAAATCAATACTTAAGAGTCTATGTCTTCTTAATGGAATAGTTCCTAGATTGTGACTCTGGCTCCTCAGAAGAAATTGGGACATAAAAGCCACCCATTAAGACCTATTTTACATTTTTCTTTTGTATGAAGAAAGTAGCCAGCATTAAGAAAATAGATGCTTCCTCTCAACTTATAGGTCTCCTGGAAGCTGCAGAGTTACTCATGCCCTGCTGTTAATGATCTATGGTCACAGATTCTGTAAATGTTAACAGAGCTGTGGAAATGTGATGGCATCTCTGTTAGCACTCACTGATCAAGATAATTACAACCACTCTGCACATTGCTCATGTATTCACTTAAGCAGGATCAAGCACCACTTAATAAGGACCCTTAGTTCAAAGCCCATTCTCAAGAGGCTCTCACTCCATATTGGAGGTGCTCCAGTCACTGCAGTGACAGAGCACAGGCGTGGAGGCCCTGCCTGATGAAACTGGATGTTTCCACTGATATTGGTCTGTCCTGTGAATCCAGAAATCCATAAAGGTTACAGAACTATGTTTCTTCAGAATTTTATTTTAAAAAGTAAAGAAAACAAAATAGAATATAGCTCCAGTTATGCCCAATTATCCACCCAAATAATATACATACTTTATTGTTACATTTTTGTTTGCCTATTTGTCTTGTTCTGAGACAGAACTACATCAAGTGAGATTAGCCTCAAACTCACACTGTAGATAAGGATGCCCTTGAACTTCGAACTCCTGATCATTCTCCTCTCTATCTCCTAAGTGTTTAAATTATAGGCATGAGCTACCATGCCAGGCAAGGTTGTTTATGGGTGTAATCACAGGATGGAATTAATGACTGCTACTGTAAACACAAAGACCATAACTGGGGGAGTTACAGACCAAAGGGCTGTCTACTGGTGTCATTTGTCTAAATGATCAGGTTGTAAGCTGATTTCTAAATATTTATGTTTCTAATCAGTTTTATGCTGCTCCCATCCTCAGACAGAAAAGCTTCTTAGTATATTGGGCAGTTAATGCAAAGACTGAGAACTGTTCAGAGTGCTAGAACAAGAGACTGGATACTCAAGCACAGATGGAACACCTATATGTCTCTATCAAACATGCAACTCAGAACTGTTCAGAGTCCAAGAGATTGGCTGCTCAACCACAGATGGAACATCTATATGTCCATATCAAACACACGACTCAGAACTGTTCAGAGTCCAAGAGATTGGATGCTCAACCACAGATGGAACATCTATACGTCCATATCAAACACATGACTCAGAACTGTTCAGAGTCCAAGAGATTGGATGCTCAACCACAGATGGAACATTTATATGTCCATATCAAACACACGACTCAGAACTGTTCAGAGTGCTAGAGCAAGAGACTGAATGCTCAATCACAGATGGAACGTTTATATGCCTATATCAAACATGTATCCCAGAAATGCTGTGACTCTAGATCACATGAACTCGCAGTAGTTTGGGGTGCCTACCAAAGACCTATAGAGGATCAAGTCAATTAAACATTCAACATGGGAATAGGAGGGCCTCTCAAGGCTCCATCCCCATGTGAGTAGCTATTGACAACTAATGGCTGCTAGGGTGGGAAGAGAATGAATTTTCTTCAAGAATATGGTCACTAGCAGATTTCCCATGCTCTGTGAATGAACCCACACCATGTATACCCAACACCATCTGGTGTTGTCTGAGGTTTACTGTCCCACCCTGTCCTGTAGCTGTTAAGTCTCAATTAATCACACAGTGGTCTACATTACTTATAAACAGATTGGCCCATTAGCTCAGGTTTCTCATTAACTAATTCTTATAACTTACATTAGCCCATAATTATTGTCTATCTTAGCCATGTGGCTTGGCACCTTTTTCAGCAAGGCAGTCACATCTTGCTTCCTCTAGAGCTAGGTCACCACTGTAGACTCAAACTTCCCTTTTCTCAGAATTCTTGTTGCCCTGCCTATAATTCCTGCCTGGTCGTTCCACCTGTATTTCCTGCCTGGCTACTGTCCAATCTGTGTTTTATTAAAACTAATACAAGTAACAGGATAAAAGACCATTGTCTGGCAGCAATATGGATTCAGTGAGGTAACAAGTAAAAAGTTAAATAATAAAAAGACAACAGGAAGATGGAAGGGAGATTGATACAACATTCTGGGAGGGTGGGATTAAAGAGCAGGTTGATAATGATCAAGACATGTTGAATATATGCATAAATTTTCAAAGAATAAATAAAACAATAAAATTAGAAGAGGATATTTAAAATCTGGGAGGAAAAATGGAAAAGAAACAATGGAAAATAAAGTTGGGGCAGATATGAACAAAAGTAGACTTACTCCACCAAAAGCTAGAAAAATTGCTTACTAGACTTCAAGAGAGACTGTTGTGGATGCCAGTTGCTCTCACATACAGCACATGGCTGAAGCAGGTTACAGGCTCAAGGGGCACACATGTTAGTCCAGGCTCTCTGAGAAGCATCACGGTGTGGTTCAATGATCATGGATTTTATAAAGCTACAGTTTATGATAGAAAATGGGGCAGAAGCCAGAAAATCCTGGCACAGTAACTCTATCCACCATTAATGAAGAGACAAGGAGGGGAGAAGGTTCCCTAGGATACACAGCTAAGGGGGATTTAGCATCCTGTGCTTTCTGTTCTCTTATAGAAATTGCACATCTCTGGATCCTCGTCACACTCAGTGATTGCAAAGAAAGCCCTAGATTAAAGATAAATTTCAGAGCACAATTGCCAGGCCTTCTGTCAAATCTGCCTATCATATTTTCATCCCTGAACAAAAATTTTAATACCATTTCCTGTCTAGTATTTGAACAACATATATAGTTTTATAATATTTTCATCTATATTCCTTCTTTTAAGAGCTGTAAAAATATTTAAAGGGTACAGTGTTTGTAGACCTTTAATTTTTTTCAGTTTTACTTTTTATAAACATGCAAAGTGTTAAGGTTTTCAAACATTTTGCTTTTGTTTTTCCCCATCCCCCTTTGTAACTTCCCACTTGTAGTTGACTCCTTTCCCCTGTCATGTCACATGTCAAAAGGGTAGTGAAAATGTGGTATATATCCATACTCAGTCAATTTTGTTTAGCTCTAAAAAATGAAAATTTCGGGAAAATGGACAGATCTGAAGATCATTTTGTTTGTTGTTTGAAGTAGCCCCAACTTTCTGTTGAAGATCCTAACAGTTTTAGGATTTATCTTGGCGTGTGTGTGTGTGTGTGTGTGTGTGTGTGTGTTTGAGCATATGGATGTGCACTGGAGGTCAGAAAGGATCATCAGATCCACAGGAAGTGGAATTTCAGTGGTGCTGAGAACCAAACCTAGTTCTTCTGCCAAAGCAGCAATCACTCTTAACTGTTGGTCCATCTCTGCAGTCCTCAATTCTAACTTTCAAAGTCTGTATGTTTGAAAATAAGGGGACATGAAGATAGGGTGAACTACAGACATTGGTAAGAGAACATAAGAGGGCAACAGGAGAAAGGGGGTGGAGGAGGACAATGGATATAGAATAAATTCTCTATGTCATTTAGAAGATCAATGTCAAGCAGCATCTGAGGACTCCTGTTACTTAGTGAGTCCCTATGGAGACTTCAAAAGCATATGAATCCTTGCAAACACGGACAGATGTGATTGTATAGACTTAAGAGGTTTCTACATAGGAAAATAAACCACCAACTGAGCAAACAACCCACAAAATAGAAAAAAAACCTATTGTTTAAAAAAGTACCCAACGTTCTTAGTCTTCAAAGAAATGGAAATTAGAACTACTTTGTGATATCACTCACCCCAGTCATCAAGAAAAATGACAACAAATATTGGAGAAAATATGTCAAGAGAGGAAATTTAATCACTGTAGGTGGGAGTACAATTATGGAAAACACTTTGCAGGGTCCCCAAAAGTCAAAATAGCACCACCATATGACCCAGCTATTTCACTCGTAGGCATATACCAAATATCTCATACCCCACCACAGAGATATTTGTATCTCTTGGTTATTATTGCTGTGCTTATTTACTCCAGAAAGGAAGTAAAAACAACTGATCTGCCAATTAACAGATGCATTGCTAATAGAAATGTGGTATGTACTGGAAAGAAATTATTGCTCAAGTGTAAAGCAAAACAAAAATCATAATTTGCAGGAAAATGGACAGACTTGGAAAGTATGTTAACTAAGGTGGCCCAATCCAAGAAGTAAAATAAAATGATGCTTTTGAGGCTTTTTGTATTTAAAACTCATACCTCTCAATTTAAATTCAGACAGTCACCAAGTCACTCTTCTCAAGCTGCTTCTCCCTAAGTAGATTTCTTCTTCATGGTTTTTATTCCCCCACAATCCTCTAAAAGATTACTTATATATCTTAAGTTAATTGACCACACATAAATAGAAAATTGGGGATGTATATACTTTACTAAATGCTATTAATCTAGTCTCAATACTATGTAAATAATTTCACTAGTTTCAGGCATAGACAAAATTTACATGTGCATCTGTATTTATAAATCTTTATATTATTTATTCATATATTTTACTTGGCAAATTCAAGGAAGGGAATCAGTGAACTGAGATTTTTTTTTGCAACAAACAGCAAAGATTTCATGAAGAATGTTGGAGCACCCACTTCTGTGACTATCAACCAGTACTTCTTACCAGCACACTTTAATAAGGTTAGCATGAGGAGGAGTTTCTCATTTTTATCTTGTAATCTCATTCTGTGGTGAACACTCTTTATATTCTTTTTGGGTGTTTGATTTCGCCTTTCTTCTCTGTCTTCAGGGCTTTCGAGACACCTCAGTCCCCTATATTTAAACAGTGTCTCTATGTCAGCTATTCTTTAATGTATAGTTTATATTCAGATACTTTATAATCCTCTACCAAGCACCTCATCATAGAAATTCTCAGCAAATATCTCAAGTTTAATATGTCCAAAATTAGATTTCCAACTCTAGTGCAATTAATAGAAAGCCAGAGACAGAAATTGTGGTTCAACCTGAAGGTCAGAAAAGCAAATCAGCCAGCCATTGGGTCTTACCTCTACCTCAATCTAAAATGATGACACTACCTCCAGGAATCTCAGAATGAGACTGTGTCTGAAAGCTGCCTCTTCCCATCTTATATTTTTCTCTAGGGCTGGGATTAGAGGCATGCACCACTACCACCTAGTTTCTGTGGCAAACTAGTGTGCCTACTGGAATTAAAGGCACGGTCTATAAAGCTGATCAGTGCAGTTGTTTTACTGTCTGAACTTCAGGTGTGCTTTATTTGTTAAAATAAAAATGAAATATCACTACACTCTGTATTTACTCCAACTCTATTTTCTCTACAGAGTTGTCATTGATTCCTTTCTGAAATATTTGCACAAAAAATCACTGTGAAAAATTACTTACATAAGTGACCCCTACATTTTTGTCTCTTCTGAGAATACAGCTGTAGGATCTTTTGGCAGGTGTTTTTCTTCACTTTTTTTTTCTTCCTGTCTAGAATAAACACACTCTGTCTGAACATAGAGATGCCTTTTTGAAACTATGAATAAATGAATGTCCTATGAACAGCTAGCAATAGACAGCTATTTACAGTGTGCTGGGGATAAATGAGATGATTTAGTGAATAAACATATTTGGTACCAAACCTCCTGATGACCTGAGTTTGACCCTAGATACATATATACACACAACACACACACACACACACACACACACACAAGAATCATAGATAGATAGATATAGATAGATTATAGATAGATAGATAGATAGATAGATAGAGATAGACAGATAGATAAATGGGTAGGACAATGATAGATAGAATTTTAAAAATATTTTTAAAAGGCTTAGGCAGGCAGTGGTGTGGTACATGTCTTCAATTTCAGCACTCAGGGAGGCAGAGGCAGGTTGATCTCTGTGAGTTCGAGGCCAGCATGGTCTTCAGAGTGAGTTCTAGGATAGACAGAGATACATGGAGAAATCATGTCTCGAAAAACCATTAAATAAGTAAATAAATAAATATAAAAAATAAGATGCTATTGTTGCTCTTGGTCATTTCCTAAGAATTCATACTAATTTTAATTGGTTCCTGATTTCTACAATGTAAGAAAATTATCTTCAATGTAATTAAGCTATCAGCTGCTGTAAAATGTAGCCAAACATAATTAGAAACTAACACAGGGGTTGCTAAAAAAAAGACTTAGAAACTCTGAGCATGTACGTTGACTGAAACATTAAATTTATGTTAATAAAATAAGTGACTATTAAAAAATGGTTGTTTTCAGACTGAGAAATACTATGTATATAAAAACTATTGATTAACTCAGTGTCTTTTTCTACAACTGTTCACAGGGGACCAAATGTCTCAAATGTAGGCTCAGCAAAGTTTCCTAAATGGCTAAGTGGTAGCATCCTCTGTTTAAAAATTCATGATGGCAGGTATTCGGTGTTAATGGCATCTTAGTCAAGTCCATGGTCAAATGGACTTAGAAAATAGACAAATAAAACAAAATCTCATTTCCCAAGAGAGTAAAATTCTAATCAATAAGCTCTTATTAAGCATTGTTAAAAGCTGATTGATTGTGGGGAGTGGTTATACATGTATTGCCAAAAAAAGAGACTGTATGTAAGCTTGTATAATGTGTAATATATTTCCATTTAAAGGGAGAAAGGACTTTCATTTGTGAGATAAAGAAATAGGAGAATTGTAAAGGTGGGACAAGGAGTATTCTGGGAAGAAGGAAGCTCTTTCCCCAGTCCTGCCCAGATCAAGGGATAAGCAAGGTGTGACCTATCCTGCTGAAAAAGGTACCGAGCCATGTGGCTAACTTATAGTAGAATAATGGGTTAATATAAGTTATAAGAGCTAATAAGAAGACTGAGCTAATGGGCCAATCAATTTATATCTAATATAGACTCTCTGTGTGATTTTCTTTGGGACCTAAATGGCTGCGGGAACCAGGCAGACAGAAACCCCAACAATCAGGCCCTCATGTTACATGGTACTACTGATATTATTATACTGACTAGTCTGTGTATATTGTGGAATAATGAAAATGAGTAATTCCTTGAGAAATATTGAAACAAAAAACAAGAAAGACAAGAAATTTTGTGAAAGTCCCACAGTTCTGAGTTTGGGTTAATTATATAAATCATAATTTTAATCATTAATTGGTAGAGCGAATTTATTTTAATGATATGTTTCATCTTTACATAATAAGTAAATGTTGATTAGGCCTTAATTTAAGTTAAAACTAACTCACAAGTAATCCTAGTGTTTATGGTCCCTAAACATATTTCACCAAAAGGAAAAAAGACCTTTTGTAAGATGAAATTCTAAACTCAGAAGTCTTTAAGATGAACATAAAGATGTTATCCTAGTAGAGAGTCAGCTAACAGGATTATAAGTAGAAAATCAGAAGAACTAATGAAACAATATGAAGCTGTTTCTACTGAACAAAGATCAATTAATTTTTAAAAAAACATTAACTTCAATATTTCTGAATATATCACATGAACTACCCTTTTTTTTTAAAAAAAACAGACTCCATCTTTAGAAAATTTTAAACAGTCTGGTGGTGGTGGTGATACATGTCTTTAACCCCAGCACTTGGGAGGCAGAGGCAGGTGGTGGATCTCTGTGAGTTCAAGGTCAGCCTCATCTACAGAGTGAGTTCTAGGACAGCCATTGAGTATGTGTTACACGGAGAATCTCTGTTGCAAAAAAAAAATCAAAAAAGAAGATTATAAAGAAACTAAACATTGTAAGTTTTTAATATTCCTAATCCACTATTTTTCATATATGTTATTCTACATATTTATGTTATTGTTTTGTTAAGAAAATACAGTCTTTTAACTTTCAAGATTATAACTCACTTTTAAATCAGGATCACTTAATTATGCTGAACCATAAATATTATTAGTGTATTTTTCCTATTTAACTGGAAATTTATATTACTTCAATATCTCCCCAAGCCCAGAAATGAAATCCATCCTTTAAAAGATGCCAGGTCTGAAGAGATGGGCCAGTGAGCAATGTGTTTGTCAAGTGAGTGTGCAGGTCTGAGTTTAAACCCAACAAACCACATACCATAGGAAGCAGCATATGCATCTGTAATCTTAGCACTCCTGCCTACAGATGGAAGCTGAAGACGGAGAATTCCTGGGAGCTCCTGAACCAGTCAGACTGTCAGACGCAGTGAAAAAGCAAAAGAGATCTTGTCTCAAAGAAGGTGGAAAGCAATCATTGACATCTGAGCTTGTCCTCTGAACTCTGCGTGTGCATCTGGCATGCATGCATCTGCATTTGTAAATGTTAATGTGTATATACACACAAAGATGAATATAATGTAAGAGAATATGCCAATTATCAATCTATCTTTACTATATAACCAGTACTTCTGGATAGCAAAAGAATTTGTAAGAGACAGAGTCTCTCAATAGCAATATTGGGCCTCATACATGAAGAAACTATGAGAAAATTCACCATTACACAATTGCTAATGAAAAATGAAATGCTGAACTCAAGCAATAACCCTCGGTAATTATTTATGTCAAGCGGTGGCCTCTGGTGAATAAAGTTCAGGTCTCTCTTCAAAAATAGAATTACCTTTCCTCAGCAGGGAAGAGTTGTGTGGGAAAGAGGGAGAAGAAATGAATGACTAGATGAGAGTAAACTAAATAATGTGATTTTACAAAAAGCTAAATTTAAGGAAGGACAAATATCCTAAAAATGCTGATTGTTTAGATTCTGATTTAGAGAAAAAGTTTGCAGTGAAGGAGATTTGTGTATTGATGGAGGGTGGGGACATCAGAGGATGACTGTGAAATTGCATGTGACAAAGGTTTCTTGGTGGTGCTCTGAAAAATTACGAGTTTATCATAAAACAGAGAGAGTTGTCTGTGATTCAAATACTTTTATTTAAAGCAATATGAGACTAAAATTAGACTGTTTGAAAAAACTGACAATATCTTTTCAATTTATTAGTTTTGCTTTTAATTGGCAATTTTATATTTTATATATTAGGTACAAAAAAGGACTTTGATAAAGCCTGTAGAGGTCAACTCAGGGCCACTGGCATCTCCATCACCTCAGATCATGCTAAAGTTGTAGTTGTCAACAGTGTTTGATTACATTATTCTCTCCATTTAAAAATATCTGAAAATTGCATGCTAAATATCTCTCTTAATGCTTGATTCAGATTTTATTTCTTTTATTGAGGTTAATTTTCCTCACATGACATATCTGATTAGAGTGTCCCATCCCCTTCTCCCATCTGGATCCACCCATTTTCTGTCTCTTTTAGAAAACAAACAGAATTCTCAGGCATAATAATAAAATGAAATGTGATAAAACAAAATACAATATTTTGGAATAGGAACAAAACAGAAGGAAAAGAGCACAATAAACAAGCATATATAGAGACCCATTCATTCAACACTCAGAAATCCCACAAACACACTAACCTGGAAGCCATAATATACATGAAAAGGACCTGTAAGGTCTTTTTACATTTATAAAATAAAAAAATCACTGACATGATATTATGAGACAAGGAACCTCCAATAATACTTCTGTGTTCATTTTCTGTTGGCCATCTGGTTCAGGGCATGAAGTTTATTCTTAAGCATAGTTTTTTTTCCCCAATGAAACTTAGAGAAAGCTAAATTTTAATTTCCAAGTGGTTATCTACTAGAGATAGCTTCTGGGTTAGGGATGGGGGTATGTTCTACTTTTCCTTTCAGCTCGAGGATCCTATCTGGTACAGTTCCATGCAGGCCCTGTGCATACAGCTTCAGTCTCTGAGTTCATTCTGTGTTGATTCTGTTGATTTAGAAGGCCTTGTTTTCTCAGTGACCTCCATCCCTCTGGCTCTTACATTCTTTCTTCCTCCTCTTCCAGAGTTCCCCAAAACCCTGATAGAAGTTCTCTCCATAATGTGTGACTTTGGGGTCTCTAGACTTGTTCCCATCTGCTGTAGGAGGAAGCTTTTCAGAGGATGACTGAGGAAAGTACTAATTTGTGGGTATAGAAAATGCCATCAGGAGTCATTTTATTGGTATGCTTTCTTAGCACAGTAGTATGTGGTTTTATCCTAGGCCCCTGAGCTATCAAGTCTCATATTCTTGGTAACCCAAGCAGTCATATATGGGTCCCATCTAAAAAAGTTGGCCTTAGGCAAAATCAAATATTTCTTTGTTATTCCTATAACCCTTGTGCCACCATTAAACTAGCATATTTTACTGGCAGAAAAACATTGTAGATCAAAGGGTTTGTGTCTTGGGTGTTGTTTACCCTTAATCTTTGTTAGCATGTAGAGTACCTCTCTGTACCAAAAACACTAGAAATAGAGGTGAAGGCTTTATGTAGGCACCAGCTTGACTTCACTGAGTTGTCTAGGTATTGTTTTCAACAATGGGGTTCTCATGGGACTCTGTTGGCCAACAACTCAATTAAATGTAACCCAATCTCAGTAATGGAAGTTTCATTTAGTGATGAAAGTGCTCAGGTGGGGCTCTATCTCCCTATTATTTGATAATTTCATTTTGATCACCTTCATAGATGTATAGATTTTGCAAAACTTCTACTGCATTCAGTTTTGCACACTACCCCTCAGATGGCCTTTAAGTATTTTCCAAGTATTCACTCCTGTATACCCTTCTTCCTCTCCCCACACTTGATTCTTGCATTCCAGGACCCCCACCTATCCATAACTATCTGTTCTATTTTCCTTTCTAAGGGAGATATATCAGTCCCCCACCAATCTGTTACTCTAACCCTAAACTCTGTGATGCTATGGGTTGTAGCTTGGTTATCATTGACTGATAGCATTAATATCCACATGTAAGCAAATATATACCTATTTAACACCTCTGACGTGCAAAATGGAATATCAAAGTAGTTTGGATTTGCATTTCCCTGATGGCTAAGGATGTTGCACATTTCTTTAAATGTTTCTTGTTCAATTGAGATTCCTACATTGAGAATTCTCTGTTTAGATCTACACCCCATTTTTTTCTGGGTTTTTGATACAGGGTTTCTCTGTAGCTTTGGAGCCCATCTTTGAACTTGCTCTTGCAGACCAGACTGGTCTTATACTCACAGAGATCCACCTGCCCCTTCCTCCCAAGTGCTGAGATTAAAGGCATGTGCCACCACCACCTGGCTGTACCCCCATTTTTAATTGGATTATTTGGTTTGTTGATATTAAGTCTTTTGAGTTCTTTATATATTTTGGATATTAGTCCTCTCTTGGATGTAGAGTTGGTAAAAATAATTTCCTATTCTGTAAGCTTCCACTCTGACTAAATGACTGTCTTTTATCATACAGATTTTAAGTTTCATGAAGTCCCATTTATTACCAGTTCATCTTAAAGTCTGTGTGAATAGTGTTCTGTTCAGAAAGTTGTCTCCTACACAATGAGTTCAAGGCTACTCCCCACTTTCCCTTCTATCAAGGTTCAGTGTATCTAGCTTTGTGTTGAAGTTTATAATCCATTTGGAGCTGAGTTTTGCGCAGAGTGACAAGAATGAATCTATTTAAATTCTTTTACATGCAATCATCCAGTTTGACTAGCACCATTTGATGAAGATGCTGTTTTTTTTTTCCAGAGCATGAGAGTCAATTATTGAGGAATAATCGTTGTGTATTCTATGAAAATGTGTCATTATGATTGGCTTAATAAAAATCTAAATGTCCAATAGCTAGGGAGGAATTTCATGACAGAGAGAATGCAGCGAAGTAGGGCAGAATTGTGAAAAGATGCTGGGGATGCAGAGCAAGTCTTTACAAAATAAAGGTAGTCTAGTCATATAAAAGAATGACGATTCCAGGTAGAGAGATGGCTCAGAGGTTAAGAACAATGGTTACTCTTCCAGAGGTCCTGAGTTCAATTCCCAGCATCCACATGGTGGATCACAACCAATTTATAATGAGAACTGGTGCCCTCTTCTCTCATGCAGGCAGAACACTGTATATATAATAAATTTAAAAAAATAAAAAAGAATGTAAATTGAAAGATATGTGTTAATTTAAACTATAAAACTAGTTAGAAATAAACCTAAGCTATTAGTCAAAATTTCATAATTAGTAATTAGTCTGTGTGTCATGATTTAAGAGCTGACTGGATGGACAGAGAAAGACTATGTATAGTATGCTCATATATTTTAATGGAATTTATTCATTTCCTCTTTAAGGACCTCATGTCTATAAAAGCTTATATGCAATCTTTGCTTTATGTTTCAGTTTAGTTGCATATCTCAGGGCCTGGTGTGGTAGGGTTACTGGGCTATAGTGAGACATCTTTCCCTACCTATTATTTATTGTACTATTATTCTGGTTTCCAGACACCTGGGTTTGTGAGATTATAATCCCAGGTGCTAAAATCTGTTCTTGTCTCTGTTAGGTAGATGTTTTGTTTCTTGATCTCTGGTTTGTAGTAGAGTTTAGTGACTGTATATTGCCAGATATTTAGTTCTGGGATCTGGCTAGGTGTGGCTTCTGGGGTTTCCTGGTAAAATGTGTCTCTAGTTATTGGTAATGACACTTAGGTGGTGTGGGAGGTCCTTCTGTCTTTGTGTTGCTTTTATTGGTTAAAAAACTGTCATGGCCTGAGAGAGGGCAAAAGATAAGATCAAGGCAGGAAAAACTAAAGTGAATGCTGAGAGAAAGAAGGACAGAGTCAGGGAGAAGCCATGGAACCTCCAGGGACAGACACTGGGAATTTTACCCAGTAAGCCACAGCCATGTAGTGCCACCCAGATTAATAGAAATGGATTAAATTCATATATAAGAGTTAGCCAATAAGAAGCTAAAGCTAATGAGCCAAGTAGTGATTTAATTAATACAGTTTCTGTGTGATTATTTTCAGGCTAAGCAGCTGATAACCAACAAGTGGCTTCCTCCTGTAACACTTATGAAAGGGATAAGATGAGAGCGGGACAAGGGGTCCCCATAAGGGAGGAAAGCAGGGTGTTCTACTAGAATCTGCTTAGTAACCTGGGAATGGGGCTAGAGAATGAGGAGAGGCCATAACAGGAGATCTGCTACAGAGCTGAGGATCGAACTGGAGAATGAGATAAGATGGAGGGAGAGTGGAGATCTGAAGCTCACCTATGTGCTTCACTAGCTTACTTGTTTCTCTGGAAAGTGTCACTGTTGAGCTCCCGGGAATGCCTCCAGGAGTTAGGGGCTGGGATAATAGGCTGAGTGGAGAAGGCTGGGGAAGGTCTACATGAATCACTGGATGTAGAGGCAGAGGGGAAGGAGGGGCTGCATCAGGTGCCCTGCTATAGGATTGTAGGTGAGACTTCAGTATTGGATTTAGGGGAAAGGAGAGAGGGATGAAACTTCATAGTTAGGTTAGCTGCTTCTCTGGCTTGAGTGTAATTCTGGGTTCTTAAATGTGGAATACCCACTGTGGGCAAGGCACAGGCTCAGACATGACAGGTGGGTAAAGCTGACTTTTGTGTTCTTACATGGCTCACTCTTTAGTGGAGGAAAAAGCAGTCCATGGTCCTCCCTACCATGAAAGACACTGATTTAAATGGGAAAACAAAATGGTAAATGAGTACAGAGAATTAATGATTTATTCTTAGGGCATATCAGACCTAGTGGTTAGGAAGAGGGCACTGAAGCTGAACTTGAAAGAAATTTGAAATTTGAAGAATGTTTCAAATTGAAGGGAGAATTTGCATGAAGAAAAAACAGAGTACTCTGGGAACGAAGCTGAACCTTGTGACTGGACATAACAGTATATAGCTTCAAGCAACCATGGTGAAAGAGGCTTTAAAGAGGCATGAAGAGTCTTATCCTGTAGAACTTGAATGTCATGGTACTCCATTTTACTCCCTTGTTTCCCTGTCACTTCAGGTTGTGACGGATGTATCTTTGCCAATGAAAAAAAGAAACATTTAATTTATAATTGTCCAGTGTTTATCTATGCAGTGTGAGTGTCCAGGTACTTGATTCCAGACTATAACAGTAACCGCTGACTAAATTATATCAAAAGTGACCCATCTAGTCTGTTATGGAAACCGAGACTACGTTTAATTAATACTATAATGCTTACTCTTATAAATTCTTCTCTTTGTATACCAAATATAGTTCCTTTAGGATGCACATTTGTCATCAAAGATAAAAACTTAAAGGGTCTTTGTAATGTCTTTTTCTATCCTGTCAGACAGCTCTCAAATAATGACATGGAGATTTATTATTAATTATGAAAACTCAGCCTTATCTTAGGCTTGTCCCACTAGCTCTTATAACTTTAACTAACCCACATGTATTAATCTATCTTCTGTCATGTAGCTCATTACCTCATCTCTCCACACTGCCCATATTGCTTCCTCCATGTCTGATTGGCAACTCTGTCTTCTTCTTCCCAGATTTGTCTTTGCCCTGAAGTCCCACCTATACCTCCTGCCTAGCTAGACTGTTCAACTTTTTTATTGTGCCAATCATAGCAGTAAATTTTCACACAATGTACAAATATCCCACAATAGGTCTATGTACAGTACATCCAATAAACAACATTGAGTTGCCTTGTAAGAAAGTGTGAAGTTTTATTTTCTGTTTATGAGACTGTGTCTTTGGACCCTTCCAAAGACTGTGTGTTTTATTTGGGATCTGGAACTTGAAGTAAGTTAATAAGCCAACCATGCCAATTTGGATTATAATTGAAAAGACCAGAGTTAGCACAGGACACATCAAGATCACGTTTTCAGCACAAAGGAGATTTATATGTCTCAGAGGGACAAAGACGGGGGATAGGAGATAACAGAGAGGGAAGAAGGGCAAGGGAAAGGGGCAGGGATATTTGTCCCACAGACACAAAAGACTGCCTCTGGATAAAGTAGAGGCAGATGTGGTCCAAAAGCAAATGACAGTTTTTAAAGAAAAAGGGAGAACCCCTCGTTAGGATGACTTGTTTTGTTTTGATTCGGCATTGTAATCTTGGTAGCAGATGGGGGCTTCTGATTGCTGAACTTTAATACTTTGGACCTTGATCATCACCCTCAGGAGGAAAAAGTGAGCAAATCAGGGAATGGACCTCGAGGGCTAGCTTTCAAAACACAGTCAGTTTCTAGTAAAAGAGAAGCGTAAAAGGGAAATACTTAGTTCCAGTGCTATGCTTGGGCCTGCTGGCGTCCCCCAGGAATCAAGTGAAGATATTCAAAAAGTGGAAATATGAGTACCTGTAGTTTCTAGAGTGATCAGCAATCCCTCATAAGAAATAACACTTGAGGGAAAACTTGAAAGATACAGGACCATGTAGAGGAGACGGAAGTGTTATGAGAGGTAAAATCATCCAGCACAGAGGCTTTTCTTTAGTGCATAACTTGATGGTGAAAAGCAAGATGGCTTTGGTTGTCAGGGTGCAGTGGAGCTGAGTGTTGTAAGATACATTGTTCTAAGAGGTAGATGAGAATTGTTTTTAATCAAGGGAGTGACAGGATTTTATTGGAATTTTTATTTATCCGCTGAATTTAAAATTCACTATTTAAATTTAAATTTAATATTGGGTATTTCCCAATTAACTTATTTCTTCCTGAAGGATTATTCAATACATTGTTTTGGTGTCAGGATCCTTCCCTCAGCATACCATTTTAAAAATGTATTCTTGCATTTAGCTAGTCATTTGAGAGAGGTGCATGTGGTGCACACCTAAGAGCCATGTGCATGTTTGGAGAGAAGGGGATGGCTTGTAGAAGGTGGCTCTCTCTGTGCATCATGTGTGTTCTATGAATTCAACTCAAACCACCAAACTTGGAGGAAAGTGCCTTGAGCTCCTGAGCTATCTCGTAGGGTCAAATTTGACTTAATAATGAGAACTGATGATTTAGAGGGTTATTTCTATGTTCCAGAAGAATGCTCCTTGTTGACTGCCTGGTTTGCAAACATTTTCTAGCACCTTGCTGCATTTTAGTGTCTTCATTGCCCTTCCTTGTGGCAGACACATGTAGGAGTAATAATTCAGCAGTTTCTTTTCATAGACAATTTTTTTTGGCTCTCAGTCTATGAACTCAGTCCTTACCCTTAGATAAAGTTATTTCTCCTAATATTTTACTTCTATATATTTGATAGTCTTTTAATTTACATTATTACTCTATAACATTTAAAACATTCTTCACTCTTTACTTTCTGATATTTTAGTACTTATACATGGAGTATATTAAGAGAAAGAATGGCTGTTGCTGGCTACATATGATGGTTAAAATATTGAGGCTGCATTTACCATATTGATATAAGTATTTTTAAAATAGTTAATTGAATATTTTACCATGATTTTAAAAACTGAAACTAAACAGAGTAGTTATTACTGACAATAAAAGAATATATTTCTTCAAAGATCAGAAACACAAGAATGTTAATTTTCAAAACTCCTATCCCAAAGAGCTTAGAAGTTCAAGTCTACGCAAAATAAAAGGAAAAAAATAAATGCACGTGGATCAGAAATAAAGCTGCCTCTAGCTAAGAAAAACATGATTTTCTGTACAGAAAACAGGATTAATCATGATAATTTTAAAAGGTCCATCCAGAAACTCAGAGGGTAGGTCAGCAAGGTTAAGTGTATAAAGAGAAGGCATGTTGGCCCATCTAGGTCCTTGGCTCTTGTAAGTCTCCTGTATGTCTACATGTTGTAGAGCACAAAGGTGAAGAACAAACTTTTCTTTCTTTCTGGAACTATGTGTCCAAGTATATTTATGTAGAAAATAACAAAGAAAATGAATTCTTTTTTAAAACTTTTGCTTTTATTAACTCACTATATTTAAATGTGACAGAAACCACATGAGCGTGCAGCTTTCAAGTGGACTCTCTTCATCATATATTGGAACCTGAGGGAGGATATATAAATTTCCTGATCTATCACGATTAAGTCTTTTGTCCCGACCCTGATGTCACAAGTTTTCACCAGCATCATGAAAATGCTTTGAGTAAATCATTAGTTTTTAAGTGTCAGATCCTTTACAGTTCTTGACATTATTAAAATGTCAATGCTGTTTTCACTGCAAATTAATATTACAGAAGCAATTAGATTATTTGTGCAGTACGTGAACTGCCCCCACCTACCAGGAAAAAGAAAAGCCCAAAACTGACTTTGAAATTATGGGCTGGAGAGGTAGATCACTTTGCCTAGCAAGGACAAAGCCCTAGGTTCTACTCCAGAATAGTACAATCAAGACATGGTGTCAAACACCTATAATCCCAGCACATAGCAGGTAGAAGCAGGAAAAGCGAAGTTTAAGGATATCCTTGTCTAATCAGTTCAAAAATCAGTCTGGGCTGAATATGAGACCCTGGCTGAAAGAAAAGGTTTTTTGCTTTTGTTTTTTGGGTTTTTTTTTTTTGCATCATTCTGCCTGTCCTATCAGTGTGTTAAGGCATGAGCCTTGACAGATTTCAGACAACAAGCCAACAGATGTCACTGTTTCTGCTTACAGTGGATAAAGATAATATAAATTCATTGAACACAAGGGGAGCATAGGATGCAAAAAAGGTTGTAAAGTAACAACACAAATAGCATATTGAATTCCTGGATCATTTGCAAGGCTCGAGGGGCCATGCCCTTTGGTCTCCAAGCAGTATATTTATACTGATTGAGTCCAGAGATGGGAAATCCAATCAGATCCTAATGTGCACCATATGAGGAAGAGAAGCAATGGAGCACAGAAAGGGAGAGGACATTTATCACAGCCCCAATGAAGATGGACACAGGAAAAGAAATGAAACAGTTGAGATCCAGGAAATCCGAAATGGAGAGTGAATCTTGGCCTTGATTTCCAGAGGGATGAGAAGAAGGTGACGAGAGGCCCTAAGGGTCAGTCTGCGCATATTTAGTCAGTTACAATAAGTGAAAATTGCTCATTATAGGGCTGGGAATGGTGTTGATAAATCTTTCTCCATTTCCTGCACCTTCATGGAAGTTATAATTGGCGTGAGGGAGAATAGGCAGTGCAGTTCAGACCCTTGAGCAGTGGGACACCCCAGAGGCATGCACCACACTGGATGATAATGACAGCTCTGACTATCAAATCATGCAGCCTGGCTTCCAGAAGAGACACAGTGACCCCAGAGACGGCTTGGGTTATGTCTAGGTCTCCAAGGACAGAGTATGAAACTTTTTTGCCTGAGCTGATTGTAAAAATGACAAGTTTATTTAACAGGCCTGGGTTAGGTAAAGGGAACTGTATGTAGTAGGATATCCTCAAAGCAAAGTTCTCCTTTCAAAGACAGTAGGTTAATGACTCTTGGGAACTTAAGATTGCCTTTACAGTGCTATGGAAAAAACTTTTTGTATATATAAATACATGTTACTGTTGTTGGTTTAATATAAAGGTGAATAGCCAATAGCTAGGTAGGATTTTTGGAGCAGAGAGGATACTGGGAACAAGAATGTGGAGTTACCAGCTGGATGCAGAGGAAGCATGACATGATGAAGATGAGACAAGTTATAAGTTATTTGATATCATGTAAACTAATAGAAATGAGCTAATTTAAATTATAAGAGCTAGTTATAAACAGGCCTAAACTATTGGCCAAGCTTTCATAATTAATAAGATATCTTCTTATGGTTATTTGGGAGCTGGCAGGTGGGATAAAGACTCCTTATATTACAGGAAAATTTTTACATTGACATATCCTGACTACATAAATGGAGACTCAAAAGAGGTATCTCTTCCTTTTGCCATTTATTTATAGAACTTGCTAAGAATCAGTACCAACTAAGTTTTTAAGCATAAAGGACCAACAGCTTTCTTTTCTTGGGATTATATGGATGCTTTAAGATTTTTTAATAGTCTTCTGTCAGCTTGACAGAAACTGTAGTCATAAGAGGAGGGAACCTCAATTAAAAAAATGCCTCCATATAATCAGACTGTAGACAAGCCTTTGTGATGTAGGAGGGTCATCTGTCTATGTGTTACTTTTATTGGTTAATAAAG
>LOEQ01006115.1:214762-245617 GCA_001685075.1 Bramus lutescens
TGCGGGAGCCGGGCAGGACGAAAAGCAGGGCCCGCTCCCCTCATTACTACACCTTTGGACTTTTTTTTTTTTGATTAGTGATTGATGAGCAAGGGGCGAGGGCCCAGCCCATTATGGGTGGTTCTATGCCTTGGATGATAGTCCTGGGTTCTATAACAAAGAAAGCTGAGCAAGCCATAATGAGCAAGTCAGTAAGCAACACCCCCTCCATGGCCTCTGTTTCAGTCCTGCCTCCAGGATTTTGCTCTGCTTAAGTTCCTGTCCTGACTTCCTCAATGAACCATGAGGAGTGAGCTTCCTCAATGTAAGCCAAATAAACTCATTCCTCCTTAAGTTGCTTGATCAAGGTGTTTTGTTCCAGAAATAGAAACCCTACCTGTGACAGTTAGTATTAGAAAACTCTAATACATGAAAAACAATCTTTTAAAAGGTAATGGAAACAACCTTCATATAATGTATCCAAAATATTTAAGTCACACATTAGATACTAGGCTTCTAAGAATTTACAAATTAAATTAAAAATATGTGTGTATGAGCTCCTAAAGGAGCTGAAGGAGTCTTACTGGTATGTATAGAGATTCAGATGTAGAATAACAATCTTCGAGAAAGAGTCTGGTCTCTGTGATTCCCTTACTAGATAGTGCCAACAATGGAAATATCTAGAAGAGTCACAGAGAAAGCCCCTGACCTGTGAAACTTGATGATAGAAGTCTGTGCCTTAGTTCCTGAGTATTTTGAGAATTTAGGTGTCTGCAGTTTTCCAGTAAGCTTAAATCATCAGCTTCTAATGACTTTACACCACCTCACTCTAGATTAATGTTCACTTTCTCAAATATATCCCCTTGCCTTGTTTCCCCCATTACAAATGTTTGTTGGTGCTATGCAAAACATGAGCGCTGGTTGTGGAAAACAAGAGTACTGGATGTGCAAAACATGAGTCCTGGTTGTGCAAAACATGAGCGTTTGGTGTGCAAAACATGAGTACTGGTTTGCTACTTGCTAAACTTTTTTCTACACAGCATCTCATGTGGCTACAGGAAACTCAGATGGAATTTCCGACAGCATATTGTCAATTTAATTTAGTTATCATCATACATTAATTGTATACACAAATGAGTTTTATTTTGCCATTTTCATAAATGTACATAGCACATTTTGATGGCATTCACTGCTGTTCTGTTTCTACCTTCTTCTGCATACCTTCCTGTCTTCCTCCTCCTCATTCTGCCTGTTGTTGTGATCCACCGAATTTTATTATAGTTGTTTACAAAACTGGATGAGTTCTCATTTAAAAGAACATGGGCACCTAACCAGTGATCACCCCACTGAAGAAAATGTATCCCACTTTAATTAACCATTGTGTGAAGAAATCCTCAGGGAGGAATGGGGTCCAGTGAATCCCTCCTGTCCCCCAAGATGTTGAGGAACACAATCTTGTGCAAATATTCTACATGTAGTAATTGTTTTAGTAATTATTTTTTACATTTTGAACATAATAAAATATAATAATAATAATTATTATTATTATTGTTTTTTTGAGACAGGGTTTTCTGTAGCTTTGGAGTTTGTCCTGAAACTAGCTTTTCCAGACCAAGCTGGCCTTGAACTCATAGAGATCCGTCTGCCTCTGTTCCCAATTGCTGGGATTAAAGGTGCCATCAACACCTGGATCAAAACTTACTTTTTAATTTTAAAAATGGAGCTTTTTATAGTTTCATGTGGAATTCTATCTGTATAATTTGGCCATTACTCACCAGAGAAAATGAAAACATTGTGGCTTTGCTTTGTAACGTGTTTTAAAATGTGAAAATCAGCTGCTGGCTTGCTATTCTAGCACCCCTGTTGGCAGCCTATTGTCTCAAGAACCAAACGCAATCCATCACGTGTTTCTGTAAAGCTTTATGTAACACACCCATAGCTGTTGTCTATTATTGTATTTCAGTCATAGCACTAGGGTGAAGCAGCAACTGTAGGATTCAAATAGCTTATATGCATCATGGTCAGAGACAAACATTGTGTGTAATATGCTTGCCTTGAGCAAAGAAAGAGTCATATTGTCTAGTCTGCATTTTAATTTCTAAATGTTGTTGACCAAACACAAGTAATGGAAATTTGAAATATCTTTGGTTCATGACCTATGCAGAGAAAGTAGATGAGACTGAAACAGACAAATGACAAAGCTAGTTCCCAAAGACAGGACACTTCAAAAAATCCAGGTTCCACCTGACAGAGTTTAGAGCCCAAGGCTGAAACACATGGAAGAATAAAATATGTGATGATAAAACTGAATTACAACCCAAACATCAAAACTGGAAAGCTGTAAATGAAACTACACTGATGCAAACACACACACAAAAATGAGGGAAATAGAAAGATACCCTCAGAATAATGTAGTAATACTTATCCAGGAAAATTTTTATGAATGTATGCTGAATATAGTGGAAAAAGAATTCAAGAAAAACATTATTTTCAAACTCTCAATATGAGGTCAGTGAAAATATGTTTTGCAGTATATTTAAAATGGAAGAAATCAACACACACACACACACACAGAACAAAGAAACAAATGACAGGCTGTACCATATGAACAAAGGATCAAGGTTAATATCGCCTGTGAAGGCTGTTGTTCTTGATGTAATCCACTTGATATAGTTCTTTTTTGATATAGTTCTTGATATAATGCACTGAGTAGGCCATTTGATCTGGATTCTTGGTAAATATCCCATGTTGATAAAGTACCAAGAAAATTCCAGGCAAATGCTCACAATAAGTGAGCAGTCCTACCCCAAAACTTCAGGATCATGAAAGCCAAAGTAACAAACGAGCTATCGCAGAACAGGCTATAATGAGAATATACCTCACAGCTGTGGGATCCTAGAAGCGAAAGGGCATGGTGGAAAACCCCTGAGCTGTGAAATCTGGTACAATATGCATGCCTTAGTTCTAGTTAATTCAATATAACATTAGGGACAGCTGAGTAAAGAGGATGCAGAAACACCACTCTATTTTATGAAGTTCTATGAGTCTAGAGTTACCTTAAAATAAAAAGTAAAAAAGCCGTTTTTTAGGAAAAGTGGCTTCTGATTAAGAGAAATGGATACATGCCATTAATTTTACAGTGACAACATCTCTAGTTTACATTTAGATTAATAGCATAGAATTGTCAGATGCTGAAAGAACACTGTAACCATTACAGTGATTCTAGATATTCGTGGAAGAAGTTTCCTTGACTTTCACTTTCAGAGTTTTAAAACAAGAGGGACTTTAATTGAGCTGAGAAGGGGAACATAACAAGACAGCCCTGCTTCCCTTGGGTCCTCTCAAGCAGAGAGTCTGTGCATGTTCTGACTGCAAGAGGACCTAGCCCTGGAGACAGACAGGCAGGTGACAAGCTGGCCTACCAGGGCAGAGAGGTCTCCTTCCTTCCTTTTCCCTCTCGAAGGTAATTTTTATCTTACATGCTGAAAAGGATGGGGTTTCTGTGTGTGGCTAATGGAAATCGCAGCCACTATTTAGGAGGTAAAATATATTGAAATATAGAACATGAAAATGTGTGGCATGCTAAAACACTAATTAGAAAAGTAGGGTGGAGTCTATCACAGAGCTTGGGCTAAAATACATTTTAAACTTTCTGTTAAGACTAGAAAATATTTCAAAGTAAAATCCATGAATAACACACTAATTTCAGTTACAGCAAAAATTCATTGGGTGCTTTCTATGTGATCAATGCTCAGCTAGGCATTACTGAAAAAAAAGAGAGAAGAGCAAAACCGTGTATGATCCCTGTCTTCAAAGTGATTATAATCTTTGGAAGTAACAGATAAACTCACAATATGTAAGAAAATTTAAATGTGAAAATGTTTTGTTAATACAAGGGTGACAGATTTTTGGAAAGTCCAGGCTGTCTCAAAGACGGGGTGCTTAGCCCTGGGTATCAGTGATGAAGGGACAACTTCTCATGATGTCTGAAGGGGACAATAAAAATGCCAGAATGTTATCTTTGAGAATTAAATAAGTCACCACAGAAGAGAAAAATCAAGTCCCTGCTTACTTTTCTCACGTGCATTTAACCAACCCTAAAAGTGACATTTTAAAGAATTGGAGTCTAAAAATGTCCTTCTTCAAACAATAGGCAGCATTCTCAGAAGCAATAAAATTAATTTAACTAAATCACACACTTTTCCTACACTAAAAATTCATGAGCCTTGCTGTAAAAACGGAAGGAGAACAAAGCATGGGCAATTAATGGACTTTTAGTTTATAGAAGATGCACACATGTCAGAAGTCCCTTGTACTTGAATGGAAATAAATTTTTATCATCATTATCACTAAACATCAATTTATCATTTCAATTCTTATAGAGTCTAGCAACAGAACTGAGGGAGTGGCCTGCTAACATTTTGAGCCAAAGGACATTAGTCACATAATCGTTCCATTGTCACCAACATCTCCAAATCCTGTGTCCACTCATCACTCTGTTCTCATGAGAGCACTCGAGATTTACCATCAAATATTACTCAACCTACTTTCAATATTACTGCATTATAATTTGTTCATCATCAAATGTGGCTAGCTCCTTTGGAATCCTGTATCACACATTAAGGAAAACTGATCATTTACTCTAGGAAGGAGCTCATGAGCTTCACTCAGATATGAAACTTCAGAGAATAAGAACCCCTGAACCTGGAAATTCAGTGGTAGAACACATGGTTGATACATAAAAGGCCCTGGGTTTGAACCCCAGTACAGAGAGAGAGAGGGACAGGAAGAGAGAGACAGAGAGTGAAAGAGACTAGTCACTGGATTGGGGTTTGGGAGAAGGTTCAGCAAAGAGTTTACCATGCTGTTTAAAAGGACAAGAATCCAGTCCTCTCCACACACATAAGGCCCAGCTCCAGGGTAGCCAGCATCCTTATTTGGCCTCAGAGATAATAGACATAAACATACACACATATTTGTCAAAAAATGAACTACCAAACTGTTAAATGAACTATGCTGATCTGAATAGGATATTAAAAACAACCATGAGAGAAGCTAGCTAATGCCAGAAGCATGTGTACAGTTTGAAATGATTTGTATGTGTATCATATGCTCTCTATTTATGAAATATCCATTTGTAATATCTATCAGTGCTGTCATTATAAATGGTAAGGGTCAAATGACTCAGCAGGCTGTCCTCAAACTTCCACATACACACATGGTACACACCACAAACACAATAAATAAATATTTAATCTGAGGAGAGGCATAAAAATTGTGAGAACCCATGCCTTTAGGGGTAGAGGTGATGAGCAAGACTTGAGAAGATGACAAAAAATTTCATATCTAGCTATCCTATATTATTTATTTGATTTCAAAAGTCAAGGAAAAGTGCCATTTTTGGCAACTACATTTTGAATTATTAGTATACTTTAAAGGTTTGTAAACTTTATATTTTTGAGGTCATTGTTTGGGCTTCAACAGTGGACAAGTGAGCTTTACAGAGAGGAAACTTCATGAATGAATTACACGAAACAGGACCATACTAGCAAGAGGCTGCCAAGGCTCTTCATGGCCTTCTAAGATGGAAGTAAGTCTGTTTCTACAAATTGGTCTGGAGCCAGGTCTTAAGTTCTGGATTCCTAGTTCCTGCCTCTGTAAATAAAGCCAAACTCCCAGGACTTCAGAACCATGGTGAACCTCTCCCATTTGTGAAGTAGTTGGATTTTTAAGTGAGGGATATACAGGGAAGAGCCAGAGACAACTAGCTCACTGGCAAGGAGGCCACTGAGATGGCCTGCCTCAGGGAGTGGGAGAAACCTATATATCTGAAAGGACTTTGACTGAAGATGCCAGCTCTGTCTGGGGATACTGGTGACCCTGGCAAAATATGTGATGTAAACTTTACAAGGAAACTCTTGGGACATTTAAAAAGTAGGGGCCATGCCTGTATGTGAGTGAAAGCTGTCCATGTAGTCACCCACCAGCTCCCCAAAGCCCCCAAACACGTCATTGTTTTCCTTTTCCTTTCTCCTCGCTTCGTCTCTGTTTCCCTTCCCTCTCACATTTCCTTTCTTCTTACTCCCTTCTTTTCTTTCTCTTTGCCCCAAATAAGAGAGTTTTTTATTATTAAAAATTTCCACCTCCTCCCCTCCTCCCATTTCCCTCCCATCNAAGGTCCTCCCCCCTCCATCCAGGTCTAAGAAGGTGAGCATCCAAACAGATAAGAGAGTTTTATACTAAACATGCTAGGAAGAACTATGTACTTTATCTTTCCTGGAAAGCTATACTATGTAGTAGCATCAAAAGCGAGAACACTCTTTTTTCTCTTTTCAAAACTAATAACTCACATCTCTAAGAATTTACTTTCTAAGACCACCTTAGAATATGCTTCAGCATCCAGACAATTTTAACCATTTCTGTATTGGAGGGAAAACATGCATGCTTTCACGCCATTTACACTTGAAGTGTGCACCAAGAGTCAGTTACAAATATGGACACATAGCACTGGATAAAATCCCAATACAGTAGGTCACCTCTGAGGTCTCATTCATCATCAAAGGACTCTTGATGACTTGTGATTCTGCCAGAGACCCTCAGTTCTCCCATATGTACATACAGTGTATACCTTCCCTCCCACTTAACTGTGCCATAAATAACTTCTTCTTATCTGCAGATCAATTACAAGGCAATGAGTGCCAGCTCACATTATGTGAGACACAAATCAATCTTTAGACTCCATATAAGATCATTTTCTTGGCCAAACTCCCAGACCCTATGCTTGGGTTGAACTTCCATCATGCCTCCAGGGTGAATGAGTGTTATATTTCTAAATGACAGTCTGTATTTCATGCCACATTAACAAGCTGCCATGTCCTCCGATGTATAAGCAAGGATCAGAATGAGATTTTTTTAAAAGTTCTAAGTTCATAGAATGAATAGAATTTTTGTACCTTTTCTTTATTGGCTTACCTCAGTGGAAAGTTTGTACATATCTCATCTCTCCAAAAAGTTTAGAGGTTACGTTTCTCCTACTGCATGTAGACTGAAGAATAACAGCTAAGAGTCACAGTTGGCAAAGACATGTTCCTTACACTCCTGTCTCTAACATACTTCATGAAAATAGCAGCTGGCTTGCAGATGTGCTGACGGAGGCGTCTCATTCATTGACTTTGCTCTGTTTTATGAGGTCTTTGCCAATTCCTCTTGGATACACTAGCACAACTTCCTCCTTCTTAAACTGCGGGGTGTCCATTGTACATTGTGAAGTTGTTTGATATTAGTGACAGGAATATTCCCGCCTTAAAGGTATTATCTTTGAAACGGAGTCAGGTTTCATGCTGAGAAAGGGACCAAAGAGAGATAACTGCTGAAGACATGAGTCTCCTTGTGTTAAATTTCAAGCACAGAAACAGCAAACCGTGAAGATGCTCAAGGGAAAGGTGACTTTTCCATTTTTATTTCAGCCCTGAGATGCTCTGTGCATGGGATTAAAATATAATAATTTCTTCCAACGTTAATGCCTAAGTGACCTCCTTCTGAAGGAAGAAGGGCACTAAGAATTCTGCTTTTAATACCAAACGTGAACTACTTTACCCTTAATTTCAAAGCACATGTGACTCAAAGGAATTTAATGACTTCTTTGCTCCAGGGTTTTCTTTGGATACCAAACTCCTTGACCATTTTTGCCTGTGGACACAAAGGTATAACTTTAGGAAAAGAAAATTTATAACTGAGGTCCACTGAAATCTTAGTTGATTGAAAACTTTGAGAACAAATTTTGGATTGACATATTTTATCCATTTTACATCATATCTCTTTATCATCCATCCAGTGGGCATCAAAAGTATTTTCAACTGCAAAGACGTTCTAACCACATGTGAATTTGACTCCCAGGTTTTGATAGGGAACTTTGCTGGAAGAACAGAACTGCAGTACAGCTGAGCCCTGAAGGATTTCCTCTTCAGACAAGCCAAAACATAGAGGAATATTATCAAAAAATCTTAACCTCAGAGATTTCCAATACACGCAGTCACCATATAGTGAGTGGTTTTAACTTTTGTTAAAGATGCCTACATAAAACAGGAACTTCCATATTTTCATTGTTAAAATTTAGTTACGTCCTGGGAAGATTCTCGTTGTTAAATTCAGTGACATCCTATGATTTTTTCTTTTCTCTTTTTTTTTTTACTTTTTACTCTCATGAAAATACTTAACTAAAAACCTGTAATTTTGTTTCATCTTGTTTCACCCTCTTACAAAGAGTTTAGTCTCTAGTTGTTGTTTTTTCTTTTGATCTTGCAACGAAATAGGGTTGGTTTAGGACAGAGCACACTTTCACAGAAAGAATAATATGCTTTGAACAGTTTGTTTGTGTTATTTCTTTTACTTGCTAAGTTTTGAAAGTGCTTCTGGATTAATGAATTTTTCTTATGCTTGTTTTCTTTTCATTGTGTTCCTCTCATATTAAAATATCACTCAGTTATTTGGAAAGTAATTATCTAATTCATCCTTTTGTTCACAAACTTTCAATATAAATTTGGATTTCAACCATCATATTTAATTACTTATGAAACCTTAAAATTTTATTTCTAATATTATGCTAGTCAATTATATATAAATTTATATATATTAGCTATAAATTATTTGTATACATTCATTTTGATAGAGAAGTTTATGAAGATTTCTGCTATAACTTTTGCTGAGGTGAGGTACAGAGAAACTATTGATATTCATGATTTATGAGTTACTAATATTCACAAAGATAATTCATAACTATAAGTAACTGAAAATATGTTACTTTCTTTTTCTGTAGATTCTCTTCTGAAACATTGCCTGAGCTGAGTTAGCCTCTTTCCTCCTCAATGAAAGTGTTCCATGACATAGAGAGATCATGACTGTGGGTACATAGCATTCTAATGACAATACCATAGTCCTTCGGTGTTGCTGTAGGTCATAGTGTAAGGTACAGCTTTCAGAAAGGGAAAGGAGAAACATTTTTCCCAGATGCATTCTATGCATCAGACTGGCCAGGGTTCACCACTAGAAGAAGGCGTTATATCCATCAGGTGTTGTATTAACTAGGCTGACTCTCTTCTCCACATATTCCCAACATTTCTCTCTTTTCCAGGCTTTGTCCTTGTTGTTATTTTCATTGCTTTGTTTTTGTTGTTGGTTTGGTTTGATTTTGCATTGTGTGAAATTTTTCTGAGGTGATATAGGGAAAATATCTTCTCACCTCAGGTGCAAAGGAGAGAGAGTGAGAGAAATGATTCTTCTCAAATCTGGCATAATGAAATAATTAGTTTAAATAGGATTGTTTTTCAGGTGTGAAGGGCAAAAGTCTTCCTTTGCCCCTAGCAACTGTTAGGTGTCTACATAACATTGGCGTGAGATGGTTCTCACGAACCCTTGTCCTTCCCCGGTGGAGTTAACAGCCATAGTCTTGTCCTTGAGGCAGTCACAACAGCTGTCAGCTGAAGAGGGAAATGCCATGCTCGCCCAGAGGATAGCCACTCCATTATATACTTTTGTTGAAAGATAGCAGGATAGAATTGATAAATTTTTTTCCATTTTAGTCCTTAACTAATTTTTTAGTCTTAAAAAATAGACAAATGATTAATTATTCCTTTTTCCTTGTGATGAGCAATGAGCTGTACCAAGTCAATGTGATATGTAGTCATGGTAAATACTTAGAAGTTCTTGTCTGTTACTGATTTCATAACATGAGTTTTTAAAACTTCTTTATTTACGGTGTGTGTGCTTGCACATGTGTGTGTGTACACATATGTCATGGTGTATTGGATGAGATAAATTGTGTGTTCTCGAGTCTGAACTCAGTTACCAGGTTTGGCAATAAGCCTATTTATCCACTGAGCTATCTCACTGTTCACTGGCCAAGATCATTTTCTTTAATTGTAAGGAATAGACTGACAAATTTATATTTTGCTTTGTACACTGAATATATTAAATTATTAAATTTGGGCTTTATCATATGTCTGCATGTTTAAAAGTAAGATACATGTTTTCACTTTGAAGCATCCATAAAGCTCAAGGAAACATAGGAAGAGATGCTTTCTGGGCTTTTCAGATCTGTTTCAAATGTCAGTCCTGTAAAGATAACAGCTGGAATGGAAAGGTATCCTGGCAGTCAGGAGACAAGAAGAACCAGAAAATCACATCACACAACAAACCTCACACAAGAGATTTATTGGGAAGGAGAAGAAACCCAGGAAGGTGTCTTCTCTGCTTGGGTGAGAAGTAAGCTGGAGACAGGGTTTATATAGGGTTTCTTGGAGGGGTTGAGTTTTCAGGCTGCCCTAGGATTTTAGGGATTATGTAGCCTGATCTTGGGTCAAATCAAGGATTAGTGAGATTCTTTTGTCTTTAGGGCGGGGCCTGGCCATTCTTCCACATGGGGGGGTAGGTATCTAGGGGCAGGGTTTAGCTATTGGAGCTCCTCAGGGACAAGGCCTAGCAGTTGGAACATCCCAGGAGCAGGAATGACCAACCTGCTGCCTCAGTGTGAACATCCAACAAGTCCTATAGTTTTGCTTTAGTTGTTGGGAATTATCATTAGAAAAATATGAAAACTGAAGAACTTACAGTCTTTTGTTTTTTGACTTCTGTACCTCTGTCCTCATTGAAACATTTGCTAACATAAGAGCCTTCCATCAGTCAGAATCAACTCAGTGCTTTCTTGTGACAGGCCAAGACAGTGGAGAGGTTCCTCCACCTTAAATTCTTGCTGAGGCCATTTTAGGCTTAACTATAAGTTGATCTTCTTAATGAGAAGCCCTATGGAAAATTACCCAACTCTATTCTAGGAACCCAAGGTCAAATGTCCCATCTAACTTATTTTAGGTTCTACAAACTGCCTGCTTGTAAGGAAGCCCTCTGAAGCTGCTGTGAGAGACACCAGGATACAGTTTATGCCTTTAGAAACTCTGTGCCCTGTCTGAACATTCAGTGCTACGCTTAGCTGGGTCTGCATGGTCCTCTCTGGTGGGCTCCCTATAATATTTGGAGACCCAGTGTGATTCTCCAGGACGTAACCCCAGTACTTAGGGGTCTTGTGACTGGTGGAAATGGAGAAGAATGCACTGACTGGAGAAGAATCCTATGGGGTGCTGACCCTAAGAGGTTCCAGGGCCCCAGGAAAATCTTTTCTGACCAACTAATTGCTGCTGCCTAGTGCTCCAAAGGCACCTCAATACCACCATCCAAAAGGGGGAAAATGGAAAAGAAAAAAAAAGCAAATCAAAAGTCATATGATCTGAACACCTCCAGAGGTGAGTTTGGTCTGTAGGAGGTGCTGTCTGATTAGAACACTAGGCAGGCAGTTGAACATAGCTGTAAATCTTGTGTTCAAGATCTGTCTAAGTCTTCACTGGATTCCTCTGATCTCTTCAGGTGTGTGAATGTGTGGTGGTCACTCCTGGTTTGCTATGAATGTGTTTTGTCTGTGTCTTTCTGTTTCTGACCATTCTCATTCTATTGGGTGAAAAAAAAATCTTAAATGGAAGAGGGAGTGAGCCATCCTGAGACTGCAGTCACCACTGCTCATGAGCAAATCACACTATTTCCCACTGGATCAGGGACCATGATGGAACACCCACTTATGCTGTGGTGCCCCCTTCAAGTATCAATAGTAACTGTGCCACGGTGACCTTACTATGCTGCTCTTACTATAGTGACAATAGTGGGTCTTGAGCCTTGGAAGTAGCTGGCATTTTCCCTGTAATAATCAATGGCTCTCTCTGTTGTGAGATACACATATGTGCATACACACACATACGTGAACACACACAGACACACTTAAAACTTGCGCCATTTTATTGACCCAGCTAAGTTGCCGAGAGAAAACCAAAATCTCCCTCTGTTGTCTCAGGCCTGCCAGAGGAAATCAACCTCCCTATTGCTTGCTTCCAAGCATGATCTTCAGGCTTGTTTTGTCTCTTGATTTCCGCTGTAGTCCTGGGGTCCTGGTCCTGTCCTCTATATGGAGGTAGGGAGAGTCTCAGAGGAACAAAAGGAAGAGAAATAGCTCCCCAAGCTACAGAGTCTCTGCTCTCTCCCCTCCCTGTCTCAGCAGCTAGTTGCATCCAGGAAGAGGGACATAAATTACTCCAATAGAACTGGGGGCCTCAATGGGAGCAGCAGAAGAGAAGGGTATGGAAGTTCAACACCTTCCCTGTTTATGGTCTGCTTCTCTACCAGAAATATGTATATTTAGAAAATCCAAAGCCCTCCAGTTCTGAAGAAACCACAGGCCTTTATCATCCTGTTGTAAACTGTTTTAAGGTAAGATGACACTGAACACTTTTTCTTTCACAAATTATTATTGGGAGAATTAAAAAGTGGCAGACGGAAGTCATACCAGTGAGTTTAAGGTAACTCCGGTCTGGCTGGGATCCTGGATGGCTCTGTGAGATACACTGGATATTTATCCCCAGAGACCCAGGTGTTCCCCCGAGTAAGCCACTAATGTTGTCTTTTGTCATGCAATCTACCCCATACATAAGGAGAAATGTTGTGTGATATTTTGTTCTGACAATGATCGCCTGAAGATCAGAGGGCAGACCTAGGTACTAGTTAACCATAGAAGCTAGGTAGTGGTGGCTCTCACCTTTAATTCTATTACTTGGGAAGTGGATACAGGAAGTGATACGGTGGGCTGCAGATAGGATCTCAGCCTTGTGGACTGAGGTACAAGAGAGGAAGGAAGCAACTGGCAACTGTTCTCATTTCTTTGATCTTCCATGTTTTTACCCCAACATCGGACTCATGGATTTTATTAAGATTAATTAATACTTCATCTGGTACCCACCGTGGGGCATAAATTCATGAAATAATGGCTTGCTTGTGGGTTTGTAGCCACCAACACCCACCAGAGCTGCTCAAGGAGAGAACTGCACCTGGTGGAGTCACGGCACCACTGGCTGTCTTTCCATTTCTTCCACAAGCCCTCTACAAGAGTCTGAGATTTTCCTGTCGCAGCGTCTCTACAGCAATCTCCAAAAATCTCCCGCTTCTCAGGCACTTAGGTTCCAAAACCCTCCGAAGTCAGCTGCTTTCCCTTGTTTTCCTGAACAGATGCCTGGTTCCTTGGCTTCTTTTCTTCCATGGGTTGTGGGTTTTCCTTGGACCCTCTCCTCAGGCTGCTGACACAGGATAGCAGCACCATCCTCAATGAGGCTGCTCATTGCCTTTGTTCAATCATGCTATGCTTCACATTCCACCATCATTGCCAGCAGATTTAGTGAGACAATTGGGAATTCTTATATCGAGAAGTTAGGAGAGAGAAAGTTTTTCCACATTAAAAGTGAGAAACACTATAGAGGGGGTAAGGTCTCTGTATGATTACACAATGAATGCTTTAAAAGTGGAACAATTAAATGAGGGAATAATCAACTTAAATGGAATTTATGTAATGTCCATTATAAACATTATCTTTTTTATAATTCTTGCTTTATCCCTAAAAAAAGTTAGTTGATATGAGTGGCAAATTGGTTGATATGAATGCCGAAATGCAGGCCTTAGGAAAAATTATAGAGAACAAAATTACATTTTGACTGATAAATTACAAGCCTTAAGAGATACTCAGATAAAGACAGAGGAATTTAAAGAATAACCTACCTCAGACTTATATTATAAAATTCAAGAGGAACACACACGGTTTTCAAACAACCAATCTTAATTTATCCAGTCACCTTACAAGACCTACTAAATGACAGACATCACCAAGGCTATGTAAGAGCTGACTGGATTCCTGTGGAAATGTTAGATTTGAGGAGATTTAAGGAAGTGATAGTCTCATATGGTATTCATTCACCTTTTGTAAAGCAGATGTTAACTTCATGGTCAACTAGTAACAGAATTGTCCCAGAAGACTGGAAAGACTTGGTTACAGCAGTACTGAAGCCTGGTCTTCAACTGCAGTGGAGGACTTGGTGGAACAATGAGGCTAGGACGATTAACAATGAAGTAGGGCTAGAGGTCTTGAAATTTCCTAAGACCAACTTCTTGGAGAGGGCTGTTATGTTGATGTAACAAAGACAGTCTCTAAATGATGACCATACCTTGACTCTGTACAGTAAAGTAGCTTTGAATAATTGGGACAGAACTGAAAAATCAGAAAGAGAACTGAGTCATTTACTAAAGTTATACAAGGCCCAAAAGAAACCTTCACTGATTTTTTTTTACAAATATTGACTCCAGCTGTAAGTAGAATGATATCAAATTTAGAAGCTGAACAATAATAATTGAATCTTTGGCTTTTGAAAATGCTAATTCACAATGTAGAAGGATAATAGGGCTTTAAAGGCAGGATCAGTATCCATAGAGAAATGGATACAAGATACAGTCAATATTGAATGCCATAACCTTTCCTAAGGTCATTCCCAGAGGCTTGAAGAAAATTCAAAATATCGGGTGTTTTAATGGTATCAAACAAGGTCACTTAAAAAGGGATTGTAGACAGGAATTTCTAGAAACAATGTTTCTTCTAATTCCAACAGAAAGCTCCTGCCCTCTGTAGTATGCAGAAGATACAGCAAAGGCCAGCTTTGGACCAATGGATGATGTGGATCAGCAAGGGACAGACAAAATAACCCTTTGCCATTAGGAAATGCCTTGGGCAGCTTCTCAGAGGCTCTCATGCCAAATTTGGTTCAATCATTCCTTATCAGCATGAGGGAAACCCCTTCCCAGAGCAATGAAAGGACTTAATGCCTATTATGAAAAAGCATACAGTTTTAGAAGTTAAAACAAAATTTTTAGAAGAAACCATAAAGCAAAATAAAGATTCAATTTGAACAAGAGAGATCTCATAAGCAGAAGCGATGATAGCTCATCAATCAACATGACCATACAATCTAAACTTACTTATAAAAATAAAAAATGTTTTTCATTTTATCAGATATAACTTGCCAAAAGGGAATACCCCCTCTTCCCATGCACAAAGTTAAGACTAGAGCAGGGATTTTTGTCTTTCCAGGAGAATGAAAGCATCCAGCTAAGAAATCTGAAGACCACTGTACAAATGAGACATCTGAAGAAAGACAAATTGAGATATAATATCACAAAAAAGGTGTAAATGGGCCCATTAGTATATTATATTTCCAACAGGGTAAAATTTCACAAATCTTCCCAAAAGTTTGTTTTTGATGCTATCTACAGATATATGATACAAATAATCTTTTTGTAGTCCTAGGGCAATTAAAAATGAAAGCAGGCTTTGGGTTGAAGCAAGGCTCTCTCCTTCTCTAGTTCCAAGCATGCTTGTTAAAGAAAAATTAAAAATCTCTGTATCATATCAGAAGAGACACCTGATAAAAGACATAAGAAAACAAAAATTTAGGGACTCTTCTATTGACACTAATCCCATATTTTTTATTTTATTTTGAATCTTTAAAAACTTTTCTTAAGGTATAATATTATCTCAAAAAATTATAAAATTAATGCATATATATATATACACACATATATTTAAACTTTTTCCATGATATTAAAGGTCACATAGAATGCTAACTAATTCTAGGAAAAGGCTTCATCAAGCTTCCTGTACATGAGCCTCTATGAGGTAACTAGGAATTAAATTTTGGTACTCTGGATGTAATGACAAATTCAGTCCCTTTAACCTTTTTGCAATCTCTTACATAAAGCATTGGAAATGCTTAAGGTTTCTGCATTGAACCATGACCATGCCTAACAATGACCTTTGAAATTTCCAAAAGGAGGATATGGCCCCACAACATTGATGCCAACAGGGCTATGATAATACCACTAAACTGACACACACCACTCAAAGATCAGCTTCAGACTACAAACTGCTAAGGACAATTTCAAAGTGGCTAGTTGAGATGGTCCAGCTTTACACAACAATATAGCCAGGACTTGAGATAAGCCTTGTACTTTCCTATAACACAGAGATCAGACAGCAAATGATGCAGGTAGTTCTCCCAGGACTTGATAGTTATCCCAATTTTCTTCAGGATCCCCTAAACATGCAATCACTCCCAGAAAGAAGAAAGCAATTTAAAGAACATGACACCCAGTTCCCAAGAGGTGAGATGGGCAGTTTTTGGTAGCTGAAAAAAAGGAGATTAACTTTAGGGTTCTTGCTCTGAAAAGAAAAAAGATGGATATATATATATATATATATGATAAAATAGTAGATTATTGAATCTACTTTTAAACTAAAAATGAAACTACTAATCTCACCTATTTTATATTGGTACAATATTTGTGTATTGGTCCATATTTGAGATTATCTTTGTTATACTGAATATATGTTTCTACTCTTGTTTAAGATATGTTGTATATTGGTACAAATTTGAGTCTATTTTTGTTAGTATTATACATATTTTTTATTCTATGCATACATTTCTACCCTTGTTTAAGATATTGTACCTATACAGCTAGTTTAACATGTAATGCAAATTTCTAGTCCTTAAAAGTTATTATCCTAAACTATTTAGGAAAATAAAGAAATGCAGGTTAGTAGTTAGTCACTTATTACAATCATACTTGTCATGTTAGTACATTTTCAAGGTCTAACAGAGATATATTTTAGATAGACAGGTGGCCTTTAAACACTTCTGTCATTTAAGAAGTTTCAATAACATAAGGTTCTTTTTTTATAACATTTAGACATGTCTGCTCCTATCAGTAGCAATCTACTTCAGAGTAGATGATGAGAATTGAAGGAAGTCCATATGGAGTTCACTTTCTTTGCAGCAAAAGTTAGCCACTGAACAGGAAACTTCCCTTCACTCAACTGCTAACAGTATGCTGTCCAAATTGGACAAGTAAGACATAAAAGAAAGTGACTGTAGAATTTTGTCAATACAGGGTAGGACAGCCTTTCAGAATATCTTGCTTCACAGAAAAGTCTGGCAGATATTCTATACTTGTAGGCCAAAGATGAATGTCTGAAAGTTGCAGAGGAACCTTGGGTATCTGTCCAGGCAGCCAATTGTTTCTCTCATTTCTCATATTTTTTTGGAAGTCACTTGCTTGCACTTCCTGTGTATAATACTACTCAGATAATAGTATATCCTTAAGTCTCTGATGTAGTTGAAGACTATATAGCTATAGTTTTCCTTATTATCAAACTCACTAAAGAGGTGCAAAGTGTATAAGGATGAGAGACATAAAAATAGTTTTGGGTTGGCAATGCAAACTAGGATAGAAAGTGAATCAGGTACAACACTTTGGACTCATCAAGATAGAATAGATAGTAGGGAGTTTTCTCTGAATTCCTCAAATGCAAATGGACTAGATGTTATTATAATTGTTGCCTGTATATAATTATATATAGTTATTGTATTTAGTTTTTTATGTTAGTTAAAACCTTCACTTTTTATTTGGACAAAAAGGGGGAAATGTGTGAATTTTTTGTGTTCTTACAAATAAACTTGCTTGCCTATTTCAGTGTGTAGATGGTCTCCCCATGATTCCGACCAATGAGAAACAATGTGGATAGGCAATAGAAGGACTTTATACAGGTCTCCACTGTTGTCCAAACAAGTGTTCCTGGATAGCCTGGGCTATTTTCACTTACACAGTCTTTTTTTTTAATGGAAGGGGAGGTTTGAGACAGGTTTAGAGCCTGTCCTGGAATTAGCTCTTGTAGATCAGGCTGGCCTCGGACTCACAGAGATCCACCTGCCTCTGCCTTCTGAGTGCTGGGATTAAAGGTGTGTGCCACTACCTCCTGGCCCACTTCTACAGTCTTAATAGCTGTTATGAACAGTTTTACAGGGAGAATTGTTTCCTTATGTCTCTAAATATGCTTACAATAATTACCAATTTGTTCATTTGCTTCATTCCCCTTCTATCTCCAACTTTCCCACCAGTAATCATTACCTATTTGATCTATAGCTCTAATGTTAGAAACATAAGCAGTATTGTAAGCTACAAAGGAAGCTTTCTAACTCGGCACACCTATATGTAGAACACTGTGCTCAGTTGGCAGTATTTGTGGTTATAGTGTTATGCAGGGTGAGAGACATGAGAGACAGTTTTTTTTTCTACCTGGTAGGGTCTGGTTTCTCACAATCCATGCACCAGCTAAAACGGGATCAATCCATTCTACTTTCTGTACTACTCCATCTCTTCTGGGGATATACCAGGTTTTTCCATTTATCCTGTAGGCAACATAACTTGGAAACTTATTCTTAGTAGTTGTCTCTGTTTATCCTTTGTTCTTATGCCCTTTCCCATTAAGTTCTTGCAGTACTGGCACAGCTATTAGAAATAAGGGAATTATGGGTTTCTATGATTCTGCTTCATCTGCTGTCTCTAGACTCTTCCCAGTAACTCCTAATATCATCTATTTATTAACATTTCTCGAAGACTCTGATGGTTAAAGCCATTCTTCCCAGAACAGTTATACAAATAGGTAATGTTAAACTTCATGATCTACAGGCCAGCAGTATGACTAGCATGGTGAAAGCAAGGAGAGCAGGTAGCACATATGCTCCTGGGGTCCTGCCCAGAATCATGCAGCGAACTGTCCACAGCTTCACTAAGTGGGCCAGGGTCTCCTGAGTCTTGCCACAAGGAGAGCCATTTGTGCTATTCTCAGGCATTGTTCCCCAAAGAATTCATATGGCTCTCACCACCAGGGTACAGAGGTACACTCAAGCAGGCTCCACTGTGTGTCCTTCAGGTCACATGCCTAGGCTACATACAACCTAAAGGAAGGAAAGTAGTCACTGTCCCACAACAGTCTTTCAGCCAACGTGCAAATCCCCAATACCACATCAAAAAGACAAGTGCAGGAATTCCTGGGGGTAGTTGGATACTGCCGGCTGTGGATGGTGGGATTGTTGAGATAATCAGACCCTTCTATCCATCAACAGGAAACACAGTCTTTGGAATGGACTTAGTAGGGGGCTTTCAAGAGCTTGAAAATGGCCCTGGTGTCTGTCCTGGCCCTCCCAGGAATTATTAAAATATTCCATTTCTATGCGAATGAGGCCAGAGGCATTGCTTCAAGGGTCTTCCCACAAACCCTTGGACCCTGAAAAAGACCATTCTGTCCAAGAGACTTGACCTGGTTGCAGCCAGGTGGGCAGCATGTATATGGGTCATAGCTGCCTCTGTAATGGTAAACATTATTTTTAGAGGATAAATTTACTGTACTAGGCTTGAAAAAAAAATAAAATTATTTTTAACTTGTTAAGCCATAAGGAAGTTGCTCCTAACTTGAATGTACCTTGTCAGCTGGCCTGAGATGGACCACTTCCTGGTGATGTGGGTCTATTCTTAAAACATTGCTTATTATTGCAAAATATTTCACTGCCTAACTTATTCTTACAAGGTAATGGGGTCACAAGATTAAACAGGCTAACTGCTAAATTCTGCTTTTGTATGAAACGCTTGGGTGGCTGAGGCATTTGTTGGACATTTGTTACAAAATCAAGCCTTCCCCATACCCAGGTAGGATATGAGTTAATTTGGCTCCCCAAAATTGTAACTTTGTGGGTTTTGTTTATAATCCTTGTGCTAACAATAGCTGGGGCTTTACCTAGAGAACTTCTGGTTTGGTACCAGCCAGTCTCTTTTTAATAGAAAGCATCTAATTTAATAAAACCAAAACTTGAGTCAGAATGGGGGTGAAGCTCTCTACTACCCAGACCCACAATACACCATCCTGCTAGTAAAAGAAGCTGACAGGCTAACTTTAGGACATGAATTGTTCTGGCAGCCCTGTACTCTGTTGAGGCCCTCTTGAGGAGGTAACCAAGTCCTGCTCTTGGGTCAAGCCCACAGTCATTTCTCAGCCCCGCCAGTCTACTACCGGATGATGTCACTACGGGTCCCCTGCATGACTGTCTTGAGATGAATGACATCGGAAGAGTCTTGTTCACAGATTGGGAACAGTTCTTCCAAGACAAGGTCAGATATTCAGGGTGATCTTTACCAGAACCTCAGCTCAATGAGCTGAGTTTTCAACTCTGACTCAAGCACCCCATGAGGAAAAGATAAGGTAATCACCATATATCCTGACACCTAATATGCTTTCATCTTGGCCCATGTCCACACAGGAAGAAGACTGCTAACCTCAGCAGGAAAAGAAATCAGAAAAAGAGGAAATCTTAGCACTATTGGAAGCTCCCAGGTTACTCAAGAGTGTGGCCTTTGTCCACCAGAAAGGGGATTCTCCAGAAGTAGGAAGCAGCAAAGCAGCTAGCTTGGTCACAGGGGAAGGGGCCGGAGAACCAGTGAGGCCACTGCAAGTCATGATGGCCCTACTGAACTAAACTCAAAGGACCTCCCATGGTGAGGTTGACTGGGATAAACATAGGATAAACAAGGATACTTAATGCTCTCAGACAACAGACTCGCAAGTCTAGGAAGACGACTGGTTATAGATCTTTATGAAGCCATCCACCTGAGGGCGGGGCAAAGATATTGGTGAACACCTCAGACGCCTCTATTATGTTCCAAATTTGGAAAGTCTGATTAAAGCCACCACTTTTAGATGTCACACCTGTGCTCAGGTCAACTCCAAAGCAGGGAATGACGATCCCACAAGGGATCTGGGATAAAGGAAATGGGTTTGGGGAATACTGGGAATTAGACTTAACTGAAATCAGGCTTATTGTTTGGGTTTTATTTTTTGTTTTGTTTTTCTTTTTTTTTTTGGTTTTGTTTTGTATTTTTGAGACAGGATTTCTCGGTACCTTTGGAATCTATCCTGGAACTAGCTCTTGCAAACTAGGCGGGCATCAAACTCACAGAGATCTGCCTGCCTCTGCCTCCAAAGTCCTGGGATTAAAGGTGTGTGCTGCCACCACCTGACTTTATTGTTTTCGGCTATAAATATTCACTGGTGTTTGTAGACACCTCTCAGGATGGGTGGAGCCCTAACTCATGAGAACAGAGACTGTTAGAATAGTTACTAAGAAACTTCTTCAGGATATAATTCCTAGGTTTGGACTGCACCTAGCTTTGGGGTCCAACAAGGCCCTGGACTTCTTGGTCAAGTGCCTCAAAATCCAACAAAGGTATATGAATTGGAAGCTGGTATCATCTTGGGGGGGGACACTGAGGATGGTGACAGATGGACAGATGGACTACCACTTTGACCTTCGACCCCCTTAAAGACAAGACTAGCTAGAGTTTACTAAACCAGGACATACACAATTGCCATCAGTCCCATACCTGGACGTGAGGATTCGGATAAAAACAGGGAGGGGAAACTCTATATTTTAGACTTCTACTCTCTTACGTCCCTTCTAGGAGTGGGATAATACAGGTGTAGGAGATCAATGGTCATTAGTAAATCAGGATGTGGAGAAGACTGGCTAGACAAAGGCCTTCAGGGATGCCAATTTTATGCATGTTCTGTCAAGGACAAGGTACCTGTGACATGTCCTCAAATTACCTGGCTTGCTTATACTAATGGCTTGACTGAATAAACTTTCTCTTGACTCATGGGAAAGTCAAATGCCAACTCTACTTACAATAGCCTCTGCTATCTTCCAGATATATGTCTATAATGGAGAAGAGGGGAGAACTCATATTGACCTTGCCTCAATGTTAACAAAGGTCAAATGGGTTCAGTTCTGGTTCCAGTCCTAGTAGGAACAGGCAGGAATAGTTAATGCAACAGCCATAGGCACCTCGGGTTGATTGTTGGGAACCAAAACTTGAGGCAACTCAGTACTTAGATAGTCTTAGACCAAGACCATCTGGGAAATTCTATTTTGAGACTGGAGAGCCACGTTGACTCCTGCACAGAGGTAGTCCTACAGAACTAAAGGAGACTAGACCTCTGTTTTATGAAACAAGGAGGACTTTGAATGTCCTTAGGAGAAACTTATTATTTCCATACCAACCAATCAGTGGTAGTCAGGAAAAACCTCAAAGGAAGGAAGCACACATCAGATATTTGGCATCTGTCTCAATTTCCCTGGTCCCCATGATTGACCTCCTTACTGTCTGCATTAGCTGGACTGTCAACTCTTATTCTGATCAGTCTAATGATGGGATGCTAAATCCTTACCTGCATGGCCACCTACATCAAACAGAAAATAAACACAGTTAAACTGCTGGTCCTTAGGATAACTATTCCCCCTAGAAGAGGATGAGTCAATGATTTGATTCATGTCTGTAAAACCAGTGGGGAAAGTGACAGGGCAAGAAAGTGGAACGGTTTCTCCATCTTGTATTCCTGCTTATGCTATTTTAGGCTTTGACTAGAATTTTATCTTCTTAAAGAGAAGCCCAATGGAAAACTATCCAATTCTATTTTAGGAGCCTGAGGTCAAGATGCCTCAGCTAACTTATCATGGCTTCTGTAAACGGCCTTCTTATGGAGAAAACATGCACCCCATCCCACCCCACAGATGCCAAGACATGGATTTTACCTTCCAAAACCCCATGCTCTGGACTTTCAATGTTACACTTGGGTCCCCAAATACCCGAGAGTAGTCCCAGGTTGCTGGAATGAAGAGTTTCATTTGGTGGTAAACTGTGTCAAAGTGGTTATCTCTGATGAGCTCCCTGTAACATCCTTGTTTCTTAATATAGAAGATATCTTTTCAAAAGAGGAAAGTTCGAAATGTGATAAACAGGTAAAAAAAATCACGTCACACCTAACCTAATTATCTATAGCACAAAAATTCACACTGGTTAAAGAAAGGATGTCAGAGTGACACACACACAGGCAAACTGTGCCTGATGCGGGCAAAAGAGCTCCAGGGCTCTACCAGTCAAGCTCCACACATCACTCTTGACTTGTGGGAACTATTTCAATCTCTCTTAAAGGTGTTTTCCAAGGTTTGGAAGTGGGTATCTAAAATCCATTTCATCAGCCATACTGTGGCTCAACTGCAAGCTATCTACTAAGATAAAGTAAGATAAAATGATACTGTCCTTTTAAATTTCTGTAAAATTGGGAGAAATAGTTGGTGTGTGGGAAAACCCTGAAGCTCGATGGATCATTGATAATGCATCCTAAAGGAAGGTGTTCTAGGTGAGCAAATATCAAGTCCATTTTTTCTGTCTTTTATATTTCCTCTCTTTATTCTGGGTAAAGGATGCAGGCCTCCCTTTTCCCCTCCTGGTCCTTGTTTGCAATCCCACCAGCAGTGGTTTCCTGGATGATCCTGAAGACTGTTCTAGCTGAAGGATGAAACAGAGCTAAATCGGAGGCACATAAAGACAAAGGAGCACCTTCCTGCTCTAACCTGAAATTTTTCAATATGTAAACTGGAACAGGAAAGAATATTTTTAATAAGATCTAATTATAAATATATCATGTGACATGATTTAATTTATTAGAAAACTCATTTTAGTCAATATTTTTTAATGTGGAAGCAAAACCTCCAATATGCTGCCATAATACAATAAATACAATTTTCCAAGCTGGAAACCATAGCAACAGTTTTTAATAATAGAATATGATTGGCTGCATATGAAAAATAAAACTGCATTCTAAATAATTAAACTGTTTCTCAATATAAAATAATAATATCTCAAGCTTTTTCATGTTTTTATGTGTACAGTGTTATACACTGTTTCAGTCTGTAGGGAAACATAATTATAAGACCATCTTTTCATAGCCTACATTCTTTTTGTCACTAATCCATGAATTAAAATAATAATTCAAAGAAAATAACCTTTCTAGAAAAAAAATCTGAAAATTAAGTCTTTTGGAATGAAGTCTCTTTATGTCAGCCTATGCAGTTGAATATATTTTCTTTGCTTTTGTTAATGGAGGAATAGTTTCAAAATATTTTTAAAGGCATTCATTGTGAGAACACTGTTTTAAAGCAGATATATGTCAGTGTCCCCTGACCTGTGTGCATTCATATGCACCAGGAGGGCAAACAGATGGACATCGTCTTGCCATCGATACGATGTATGCATGTGCAGAGGAATCTGCTAAGAGAGAGCATTGCGATTCAAGCCTCCAGATATCTGGCTTCCCAATGGGCATTTGGCACTGCTCTAATGGAACACCTGCGTGGCCGGAATCGCTCTCTACTATCCTGAATCTTTGCAGAACTTCCCAAATGCTTAACAGAATCAGACTACCAAATCCAAGACAGACTTCAAACACATTCCCTAACCATGCTGCCCAACTGCCTTGTGGAAGAAGGTTAAGAACTCCATGAGTAGGTACTGGGCACCAGTAAACATTTGAATATTCATGCACATGAAAGGTTTGGGAAGTGGCATTCACACATATGGTCCTCTAAGTGCAAAAGGCTTTTTTATACCCAAATATAGCATAAGAATCAGAATGAGCAAATTGTGTTTTACTTTCCTCAAGTCAACAGGATGGTACTTCCTCTGCCAAATTTGAATAGCTTCAGTTCATTACTTGGTGGCAAAGTTAGAAATGGAAGCCGTGAGCTTGCCCTGGAATTCTCAAGCCTACATGAAGGGAGTCAGTCAGAACCATACACCTCTCTTCCATGACTTGGCTATGACATCTTTGAGATGCTTTTGGAATGTGCTTCTCATATTCATGTCTCCTGTAAATAAATATTTATGTGGAGTAGAAGCATGCGTTCACATAAATTTCAATGTGTTGTGATCTGCTTGTATTTCTGCCTGGCTTCCGTCACATTTCAGAGCATTTAACTTTCATTAGGGCATGAAACCACCCAGCTAAACCAATCTTCTGCCAATATTGCAGGAGCCTTTTATGTATAAAATAAACATTTAGTTTGTGGAGAGTTCCTTTTAATATTTCCAGTCATCCAGATCTCTTTGCAGATTGTGTTTTTATCACAAAATGGTTGCATAAGAGCTCTTTCCAAGCAATTACAGAGCACTCTCCTTTTATGTGACTTATTTCACATCTCCTCCAAACTCTGCTTTATCACATAAAGAGTGGCATATGATAAAAGAAAAAAAGCTATCAAAAGTTGACCTATGCTCACCATAAAGGTAGCCAATGTCCCAACCTACTCTGCCATGGAACTATCTGATGTTAAGAACTGAATCCACTCAAAACTTATATGAATATGTATGTGAGACAAGATAAGAGAGGAGATGGTGATTTAAAATCTATACTCTTCTGCTCATTCCCACTTTAGTTATAAAAACTCGACAAACACTGCAAAAACAGTCATTTCTATTCACTTTGAGTTTTAATCAGAAAAAAAATCCAAAGTTCATACAATGAAATTCAAAGACTCTTACAAACTTAGCCCTACATTGTAGAAGCATTTATTTACAATTAACTTCATCTCAGACCTTTCACAATTTTTATTGAATATTAACATTTAAATAAAAATATTAATTGAAACTAATTAAATTAACATTTATATCTCTTTACAGCAAGTGGAGACCATCAAAGAAAACAGTAACTGGATACAATGCTGAGAAAAACAGATTGCGGAAAACCTAACTCTAATGGAAATATCATGGAAGATGGGGCAGAAAGACTGTAAGAGACATATGCTAGGAAGTCCAGCATGATCATGGAAGAGGTGGGAAGAAGACTGTGAGAGACATATACCAGGAATCCCAAAAGAGGGGCCAGGGAGACTGTAAGAGAGATACCAAAAAGTTCAGCACGAAAAAGTCTGTCCTAAAAATGGTGACAAAATCAAAATTGAAACAATGGTGACATCTGTAAGCATATTAATATGGAAGGGGAAATTTTTCACAAGGTCCAACCCTTATACACACACACACACACACACACACACACACACACACAAACAAACACAAACAAAACAAAACAAAAAAACTGTAGGAACCTAATGAGAGATGGAGAGTTAGTCTCTCTTAAAAAAGAGCCCCTTACTAGTTACACAGCACAGAGTGTTCACCACTGAAACTATATCCACACAAACAACAAAATATAGCAAAATATAGTTGGCTGTATTTCCAAGTTCATACACACACACACACACACACACACACACACACCAATAATAATCAAAGAAAAAACCTATCACCTTTAGGGTGGGGACAGAGCAGAACTTAGAGGGAAGGTATCTTGTAGGAAAGGAACGGGAAAATTGGTATCTTTCTAGTTCAATTAAAAACACTTAAAAACAAATTACTGTCAATAATTCAATTTCATCCTGTCTCTTAAGTCTATTTCAAAAGGTAACTACAGTCATACTGTTACAGATGTCATTTAATATGCAATTACAAAGTTGAAAATACCAAGGAAATACTTTTAATTTGTCTTTCTATGTAGATTAATGATGAATATCATACTGTTTGTTTTACAAATATTGGCACACTTTCACCAAAAGTATAAAATCATAAATCGTATAGTGTATTGCCTGTTTTACGTCAAAGTAGGAAAATGTATTGCAGTTGCTTAAAGTCACTAAAACATCTTAATGAATTGTTCATAAGACCATAGTATTTCAAATATATTCATAAGTTTTCACAGTATTCAAAAGCACATGTATGTAATAAAATGTGCATAATAAAAATAAAATTTATGCTTCTCTAGATGTGTGAATTATAAGTTGTCAGCATGAATGTTGACATATTGAAAGAAACTATGGATGTAATGCATGTTTTGTTTCCTTTTAAAAGGGAATACTAACATGAATACATTTAATTAATATTTTCTTTTGTATCTTGAAATCTTTTGTATGAGAAGTTATTCTCAGAAACTATACTTTAAAACAGTACACAAGGGGAAAGTCTTGAAACACTTTGAGGGGTTAAATCTTTACTCTGATGAGTAAATTTTGTAACGTGAAGTGATTCTCCTATATTTTCATTTATTATAGCTAAAATGATTAGAGCTCCAGGCCCATGACACTATTACCTGCTTCTTCAGATTTATTGAAAATTAGTAATTCCTTTTATAGCCATGGGATTTCATAGATTACACTGTTATAGAGCAGAAAATTGATGGATTTATGAGCTACTGAAATCAGCTCTCCCAACTAATACAGCAATGGAAAAATTTAGAGGTTTATACTCCTGAAGCAGTTAACCTTTGGATAAAGAAACATTTTTAAAATAGAATGTGAGAAATCCACAAATAGTCAGTACTTCGAGTAGGAAGGTAGAGAGGGAGAGGGAAGGAGGGGCAGAAAGGGGGAAAGGGCAAATCAGAGTGTCAAAAAAAAAAANGGCGGGCATCCTAGAAGCCACGGGACTTGGAAATTCTCAAAGATGACATTTGATTAAATGAAGTTGGTGAGGGGAGTTTCTCAAAGAAATATAGGCCAGCCTGGCTTGATATACAAAATTAAAGAATAATTAAAGGACAAATGCTTCTATTTTTTTCCTTTAGACAGTGTGATTGGAGAACTGGAAATAACTGGTAGAGGATAAACACAGGGAAATAAACAATTGCATTTCACTTGTGCATAACTTGTTAATCTGATGCTGAAATACCTATGGAAAAGTCCGGATTAATAGTTTTAACCATTTCTGACCATTGTTATGAAAACACATTACAAATATAAAATTAAAGCACAATGCCTCTAGCTTCCACAGATGCACTATCCATGAAGTTAAACTGGAGTTTCAGACAAGATTTATTCAGCACTTCAAGCCCTTTCAAAATTCTATGAAAATTGATACAGAAGGCTGACAAATGACAGCATGCAGCAAAAATTAGGAATGGAATCTCTATTCCATAAATACTTTTTTGAAGCAAAGTCCACATAATTTCTTTTCTTTCTTCATTAAAATTCACAACATGACAGCCAATTTCTGTTTTCTTAGCCACAGAGGAAAATTGTTTGTTGAGGTCCTTACGTGTGCACGCATTGCCTTTTCTTCCGTCTAAATACCAAGTGACAGGCTCATGTTGAGCAATTTTAAACGAGGTCTTCGATTTGCAGCAGACATGTTGAAATCTGTGATAAATGAACTAGATATTTAATGGCACCTAATGTGCAGTGAAACAGCATAATAGAGGTGGTTTTTCTTAGAAAAGGCTTGCAAGCATTATGCCACAAGAGCTGAGCAGCTGATGCTTAGCAGAATTCCATAAGATATTCGGCACAGGAAGATTTCATAACAAAAAGATGAAGAACATAATACATTCACTTGAGAATGTGAAAATTACCTTGGAATTTACTTTACTATTTGTGCTGCATTTTTGAGCATGAAAAACGTGTTTTTGAGTTTGATTTCATTATTCTTTATGTTTATTGAAGACTTACATGTTTCAAAAGAACAAACACATGTGTATTTCTAAGTGAGAATAATTCTGAATTTTATAGGTCATACTCAATTACTGTAACTAAACATCATGATATTAGTCCACTTATGATTGAACATTATATCTGCATAGCTCCATTACAAAGTATTATTCATTGTATATACATTGATAAAACTTCCTTCTCTTCTTTTGAAACTACATGGAGAGTACAAAAATAATCAATATAACAGAAACTATTAGTGACTACATTAATCACCAGTAGCCATGATTACCATCTTGGTATGTTTCTTTGCAGTCCTTTATACACCTATAATCTGACAAGTAAAATTTTAAGATCTGTTTCAAACCCTAACATGGGTTTATACCCTTAATCAGGTGAAAGCCTCATTTGATGTGGCCATCGTCTTTCAGAGAAGAAAATACAAATGAAAGAGCAGACAGGGAGGCAGTCCTTGCCCCATAGGAAAGAATAGTTACATGTGTGCTTAGAAACACAATAAGGAGTCTCAAAAGAGGCAGAATGCATACCTAGAGAATTAAACACAAAAAAGTTAAACACTTCAAATGCTAAATACAAAGAAATATATATTGAGCAGAAATAATTCAATAAAAAAGTCAGATCTTCAAAACAATATTAGGAATTGATAAATTTGTTGAGAGGAAGATCATCAGTGGGGTAAATTAGGGGTGAAAGACCTGAGAATAAACAAATTAATCCTGCAGAGAATTAAAGAAAGGAAAGATTTTCCTCTATTTCTTTTCCCTTTCTCTTTTCTCTTCTTTTAAACAAAGCATGGAGGAAAAAGGAAAACAAAAAAAACACAAGATGTATTGGATCCGGGGTGGAGAGGCAATCACATTCTGCTTTGCAGCTCTTCCATGACTTCTCCTTCAGGCAGCCTCCCACAACCTAAATCCACTGGAATTTTAACACAGAACATCAGAAAACAATTCTTTGCTACAAGTAAATTTCTTGTGATGACCTTTGGATGCAGTGAGGTCCAAGTCCAGATACTGCAGAACAAAGAGGAATAAACAGGCAAGCAAGTGGGGAACAATGAAGAGCCACTCTCAAGCACTGTGGGGCCATGAATGCAGAGCCACACAAACTAAAGTCAAGTGCAACTCAATAATTGAGGGACGGATGGAGTGACTGAGTGTGTCTTCATTTATATTAATTCACACCCTGCTTTCATAAAAGAGATCTCTCATGTTATACTTTTGGCAAATGATCTTAATAGCTTTTGTAGCCAGCTTTTGCTGTTTCTTTATAGGACTGTTTTATTTACTTTGTTTTTGTTATTTAAAAAACTACCAAAGAAACTTGCATGCACATTAAGCCAGAAAGTTCGATTGCCTCATGCTGTTAAAAATTGCAAATTATGATACTTTTTTGTTGACACTCTTTGCAATAACTATCCCCTTCTGTGGAGATTCATGTGATTTGTTACGCTGAAGTCAGTCATCCTACAGGATTTGGTTGTGCTGATATTCACTTTGCTAACATTTAAAATATTGCAGACTATGACGTTCTTACAGCTTTTTATGTATTCTCAGCTTTACCTGGGTGTTACAAGATTAAATTTAAAGAAGTAGAAAGAATTGATAATTTGAGTCAGGCTGAAATCATTAATTAGAATTAAGAGACACCAAGGCTATTCTTGGGTGTCCACTTGAACACATCTGGAATTAACTAAAGTCTAAATGGCTATGCACACCTGAGAAATAATTTTTCTTTTTCTTTTTAAACATAAATTTTTAATTGATTCTTTGGGAATTTCATATCATGTACCCCAATCCCATTGTATCGTCACACTTGTAGCATCTCCCCGAAAGAAAAATTTAAAAATAAATAATAAAAATATGATAAAATGCAAATAAAAATGTTAATAAAAACAAACAAAGCAAAACCAAAACAAACAAACCAAAAATTCACTTCATTCCTCTTTCTTTCATACCTCTCCCATCACCTCATCATTTGTGGCATTGGGATCTGTGGTATGTCATGCAGCATATCCTTTTGTCCAAATAGCTTTTATTGCAAATGTTCACGTATAATGTGTCCTAGGTCAGGTTCCATGCCTCTGTTCTCCAGCATACCAATCAATACTAGATTCTTCACAAAACCTCCTCTTGGATACCAGGCTATTGTCATGGAGGGCCTGTGGCTATGTTTCTATAGGACCAGCCCCTTCACGACCTCTAGCAGGTCATAGATGGGGCAGATATTGGGGAGTGCTGATTCAAAGCCCTGGATAAGCATCTGGGTAGTAACTGTGTTGTTATAACCGGGCCACTGGGTCCACTGCCGTCAGGTAAAGGGGAGAACCAGTTCTCTATGGGACTAGCTTTCCCCAAGTGAGGGAGGGGCTCACTTACTAGGTGCACAGCCAGCTCCCCTGTGTCAGGGTCATCCAAGTCTGTTATCTCAGGACTGCAATGGGCGAGGTCAGCTATCTGGCAAGGGATCAGCCGGTCTCCCTAAGCCAGCAATGGTCCGATGGTCCTGGTCCAGGACCAGCTCAGCATGGCCCTCATATGTCAACACATGGTTCACCATGTCGTTCAACACATGGTTTACATGGGCCCCTGTGGTAACAAAGGCAACAGGCATCAACACAGACTTCAACTACAGCAGGACCACAAATCCAGACATGTCAGCAGCGGCAGGTTGGGCCTGAATATCACCATGACCTTGGGTGGCAGTACAGGCTGCCATATTGACATGGTCCTAGCAGCAGCATGGCCCC